>BMAO01022634.1:0-204727 GCA_019973975.1 Trichonephila clavata
ATATTCGTAATGAAATCCAGTGGACGAAACATTTTCCCTACTGCTCACAGACAAAGACAACACGTACACTACAGAAATTAAAATTTACTATATCATTCGGTTTAATCTAGGTCTGAATGAAATGTAATATTTAAGTTTTTTCATCTACTTCCCGAACTACCGAAATATGTGAATTTCTTACATGTGATATAGAAATGATTTGAATACACATACAATCAACATAAGGTAAACAGCATTAAGGTTTACTTTTGTTAGTAATAATTAGAGTGTTTTCTAGTCTTTTTTAGACTATATTTGGTTAATCTGCCCAAGCTCTTCCGTGCCATCTCAACACCTTCTAATTTTCTCTGGGTTTCTTACCGCCCCCCCCCCTGAAAGTCTCTCGCCCACAATGGGGCGTTATCTCCCACGTTGAGAACCTATGACCTAGAGCAATGAAATTGCCTTAATTTTCAAACAAAAAACTCGTGGAAAATTATCATATTTATCAGTAATTAAATTAAGGACGTATGTGTCCTAATTAAAAGTACTGGTTATAAAATACATGTTTAAAATTACTTGTAGGTTTAAAATTAAAAAATCATTAATTTTAATATAAAATTGTCTTTTAAAGTTGAAAATACCGTATATTCTTGGACAATGTTTTTTCTTTCTTTCTTTTTCTTGTTCTCCTTGTCGATTTCTTTTTGATGGGTAAGATATATGAAATGAATAAAGATATTAATTTTCAAAAAAAGTGTGAACAATTACTTTAAAAAAAATATTATATAGTATTTATGAATTTAAAATTTGTTCTATGGGGTCTCTAAAGTATATTATAAGATGAATTTCTATTAAATTAATTTTCCAGAAAACAAACTTTTGGGGGGGGGGATATGTCCGACTGTAATATGATATTTACTGGTCACTAGTAAATACGTTTAACCTTTGGTTGCAATTGAGGATTAAGCTATCAATGTGATACAACAAAAGTGAAATTTCGACACATCACCGGCGGTCCACAGATTTTTGTTTTTAATTTCCTTAAGATTAAGTTAAAATTGAGTGCTGCCCGTATCAACACTGGTCTGAAGCACAGTTGTCCTTCAAACATTCTTCTTTTTGAGGCAGATGTACAACCTCTTCTATTTCGTAAAAAGACTGGATTGGTCAAATACTTTAACAAACTTTCTAGCTTCGGCCAACCAAAACCAAACGTCTAAGTACCTAAATAACTGGGTAAACGGGCAAAGACTAAAGAAAAACAGCTCCTGCAGCCAAGTTGAGTTCCATAACTTTCTTATTGGTGAAGTAGAGTCCTCTTCTCTACCATATAGCTTGAATCCTTCGGAGGGACTCTTCAGGGTGTATTACCACTTTTAACTTAAGTTTACTCATCATTAAGAAAAATTTTGTCTGTAGCCATTTCAGACATTTAGCACTGGAGATCATTAACAGCACCCTTAATGACGATATCAAAATTTATACTGGTGGTAGTAGAATATCTAACCAGGCCGATAGTGGTATCTATATCGAAACGCCCCAAGGAAAATTGTCCCTGAAAAATCGCAATCTTATTTTCTGCTCAGTTTTCGGAAGTGAACTAATAGCCATTGACGCTAGACTTGAGGCCATTCTATCTAAGAAGAATTACGGTGATCTTTGGATTCTCTCCGATAGCCTTAGTTCACTCTAGCACCATTACAAATGGTTTGTTGTTGGCGACAAAACCAGTGCCTCTATCTTACACAAACTGAAACATGTATCGGTGCACCATAATATTCATTTTCAGTTGATCCCATCCCACGTCGAACTTTACGGCAATGAAATGGTGGACATACTAGCAAAGGAGGGTTGTAATCTTCCAACTCCCTCCACATCCTCCCTTACCTATCTGGAATTATACTTGTTAAAAAAAAATCTCAAAATTTGTTGGAGTAGAGGGTGCCTCCCACTCATCATTGGTATGCGTGTAACAGAAATGGACTGGCCCTAGCCCTCAAGTGTGGCAGATGCTCCCAGACTGCACTCTCTCGTCTTTCTAGTGGTCACATCAAGTGCCTCTCATTCTCTGAGAACAAGAAAATCTCCATCTGTGCAAGGTGTCAAGATCACCAGGCTTCCCCCTAACACATAATGCGTTGCATGGATCTCACAAGCCAAGATATCTACACGGATCCCTTCTTGTGCTGGACTTTTTGAGAGTCAACCATTTAATTGGTCTTGTCTGGCTTCGTCAGACCCTGTAGGATTACCAACAACAACATAAGTTAAAAAAATTTTTCTTTTCGCCTGGCAAAATAAATTGTTTTTCAAAAGATTTTAACAGTCTGTCTTATAAAATTGTGTGGCCACGGTAGCCTGTAATGGTCATGATCGCGAGCACGGGGCCTGCGTGTCATAAGTTCGAGCTCCAGTGCCGCTGGAGACCTGGCATGTAGAGGTTCGATGCACTTTAAATCTGTCGTGATTCAAAGTCCACCCGTTGGCATGGTGTGGAAGTTAGGAGAAGGAGCTACCAGCTCAGCTACCTTGTCATTTGACCGAGGCTCACAATTGCGAGGTATGTAACCAATAGCCCTTGTCTTACTTTATAGTGCGACGTTAAAAAACACTCATTCACTTATAAAGTTGTGAAATATACGTTTAAGCGAAAAGTACAAAAATTATAAATTACCGTATTCACTCGAATCCAAGCCCCACTTTTTTCCCCAATGTTACTGCTACAGAAAATCGGGTGCGGCTTAGAATCGAAGGAAACAAAATTTGTTGCATGGCGCAATTAGAACAATTACAGGCTCATGTATGTATTTAAAAGTTTTTCTACTGGTTAAATAATTAATTATTCACTTCTCATTAATTAGTTCTCATTTTAAAATTTATATTATCCCATTTTATATTATTTTTCAGTTTTCACAAAAATTTGTTGAGAATTTGGGGTGTGGCTTAGATACGAATAAATACGGTAGTTTGTTCTGTTACTTTTTGTGCCCAGATAGCTAAAAAATCGACTTTCTAAAACTGATTGCATGACATAGTTTAAATCCACACGGGCATCCCTGAATATTGCGGGATCTTTTCATCTGACATTGTCCCGTCAACCATTGGCCGAGAGAAATCCAACGGCTGGACATACGTGCGAACCGAAAGCCCGAGTGTAATTAAGGTGTCAAAAGCGAACCGCCCACCCAACAGAGTGGAAGGAGAGTCCATTTGTGAAAACACACAGAAGATCGGCAGTGTTTACCTCCTCCCTCACAAATATCATATTTTGTAGTATTGAATAAACCTATAGTATGAATAATTTCTATTGAATGTAAATACTGTTATTAATAGCTGTGACGTAAATAAACCTCTCAGTTATTTAATATCTTAACTCTCACGCTGCGATTAATTTTCCCAAATGTCACAGCCATTCATTTGTTCGAACTAAACATATGGACCTGCTACAGTCGACTTTCGGTGGTTTAAACTTTCTATAATACGAACCTCTCAATAATTCAAAGAATATGCTCAGTCCCTTGAAAATCTCTTGATATTTCGAACTAAAACAATACGTTTTGGTACACTCAGTATTTTGAAGTGAAATTTGTGGCTGGCCAGACTACAATGCGCGATAATTCGAAGTTATCTTATAAAACTTTCGACAATTCGAACACTCACTATCATGTACAATCTTGTAGCAAACAGGTTGGAGCTTACAAGTTTTGCGTTGTATTGTCTCCCCTGTAACGTAGCCCCTTTAATGACCATCAGTCTGCTACCCCTTTGTGTTTTCCGGTACATCAGGCGAAAATATATTTTTATTGCTTTCCTTCTTCAGTGGACAATAGACAACCGCAACTGTTGTCAACCTTCCATATCTTTCGTTTAACACGTAGCCTTGCTAAAATGTGTTCAGAAAAGATGGTGAAGAAGAGATGTGTAGAATTGTGTATGAATGCATTGAATGTATTCTTTTAATACAGGACTTTTATCTTCTCTGTATAATTAGCTTTTAAAAATACTTTAAAATAATTTTATGCATATATACAATTGTTGTTTTATTGTATAGGTTTCAAATTTAAATGTGGTAGAAAAAATTTCTCTTCGTGTAGTTTGGAAGTTTTTTTCTGCCCTCTTGATAATTCGAAGTTTTTCATTGGTCCCTCCAACTTCGAATTATCGAGTCGACTGTATATTTTGTCCAAGAAATCTGAAAGAAACAAGTTGAAAAATTTTAAAAATAAAAGAATATGGTATACTTACTTTTCACTGTGCTTCTGTGCACTATACTTTTGCAATTTCCTGTGTTTCAGCGATGTTGCATTATGCATTGAAAAGAACTTCTGAGTTTTTCTCTGAACTGGATCATTTTGTTGTCAAATTTACTAAATTACGATGCATTTTTAAAGTCTAGTTCTCAGAATAGACTTGATATGTGTGTATAATGGTTATTCACACGATAGATATATGTATGTGAATTAGTTTAATTTATTAGTTTTGTGTGGTGATGTATTCAAAAATATTATTCCGTGTGAAATATCCTCTTTATTATTTTTTTCATAACATTTGTGTGTGCGCATTATATATCATTGTTGCTGGCGACGTATTTTTTCTTAAATGTGCATGAATAGAACTTTATAAAAATAAATTTTTTCTGAGGTGCTGTTATATTATTGATTCGTCAGGACGGAAAGAGAACTCTACCCTTTGACTGAGGCGGGTGTCTTGTAGCTAAAAACAGTTTCGTTGACTCTTAGTTCGCGGATATCTCGTAACTTACTTCAATAACTCATTCGCGAGTCTGTTGTGTCACGCACACTATTTGGCAACTACTCAACAGATGGAGTCATATATATTGCATCGATGATTAAACTGCACGTTTGTGTTTAAAAATTACTAGAGTTGAATCCAGGGGCGTAAAACGGAGAATATTAAGGCACCCCGCAAAGTCAGGTTATAATATTTAATAAATTGGTTAAATATATAATGGGTATCAGACAGGCTTTGAGCTCCCTAGAATTCTACCCCCCCCCCACCTACAATGTGGGGGGGTGTACGTTACGCGCGACTGGTTGAATCACTCTTTTACTCATTCGATTCAGACGACCGTCTCCAGTGAATCAAAGCAAACCTTAAAGCTAAAGTTCAAATAATTAATTTCATATCTCAGTCCTTAAAATATATGTGTGGGTATCATTTTTCGTAATAGGATATTAATAATTATTTGTAATTAAAATAATGTTTGGAAATTATTAAAGTTAATTATTTGAATTTAAATTTTATGCACGAGGCAGCTTTTAACTGCCAGTTGTTGGGCAGTTGTTGCGGATTTAGTGAGTGGTGGAAAGTGTGAGTTAAGGGAAGTTGGTACCTCCTGCACTGAGCATGTTCAGTTGAGCATTTTTATGCACAATTTTCTCAGAAACTATTGTATATAGAACGGACATTTATCTTTTAAATTTTACAAGTACACTGAATATTTCTCTGAAAAGAAAAATTGTATTGAACATCACTATGAATTGATTGAAAATTGTCATTTATTTTCTTATGATATCTACTCTCACGCCAGATGGGCTCCGGTAGCCAAGTGGTCTAGGCATCGGATCGTGGCTAGCGTGTCACGAGTTCGATCCTTGACCTGTTTCATGGTTGGCGATGGACCATGGAACAGGTCCGTCGCCAAAAGCTTTCGAGTAGCTGAATAGTGCGACGTCAATATTCCCCACTCACGCCAGATGTTTTAAAAATTCACAGCTTCAGTAAGAAAAACTGTATGTCACAGAAATACTTGTATGTAGCAGGAATTTGGAGGGGGAAAGTACAATTTTGAGAAAATAGCAATTTTTTTAAGTATAACACCTTACTTTATTAAAAAGATCCTGTTCTTTAGCCTTTTTTGCTTTATTCCTTTTAATATTATTTTCTCTCTTTTTTTAGACTATTCTACAAATGCAAATATTACTTCATTAATCTATCCCTATTGAGGCATTTTTTAGCAGTTTCTGCATATTCTTCAGGTTGAAGTATTTTCAATTTTAATTAAAGGAACATCAAGAAATCCAATCTCTGGCTTAACCATTTTTTCATTAACTGTGGCATCTGAATCATCAATATCTTCTACCCAGAAAATGGAGTCACTCAGATTGAGACTCCTTCAGATAAAATGAAGGGAAAAAATTGCTCCAAAATTACCAGTCCAACAGAAGTTGAAAGAAAAACACTTGTATCTCTTTGTTAGAAGTCAACTAAAAGAATTAAAACGAGCTAATGTCCAGCAGAATGAGTAAGGACAGTGAATACGCCAATCCGTATCAACTATTCACCACATCAATCCGTAATTCAGCAAAGAACGAACAAATTTCACTCCGAACAAACCTTGCTATTATAATTACTCTGCAGTTGTTAGCAAACAAATAAGTAATGCAATTAGAGGCTCGGCAGATACGTGCCGGGTTTAAAAGGTCAATGTTTACATTTTTTATGTGTCAAAATGGGCGTGGTATGTTAGTTGATCATTATTCAGAACTGTGAATATTTAACAAAAGCCATTTTTCCGTTTGGGTAAAAAGAATTCAATTTCTTAAAATGAATGTGTGATGTCCCCCCCCCCCAAACTATTTTTGTAAAAATTTAGTGAAAAAAATTAATAAACTTTTTATACTGCTAGATATCTTTGAAAATTATAAAAGATTTTTAGAGAAGCCAACGAATCTAATGTTAAATGAGTTTTATAATCCACGAACTCTGAATTATTTTTGAAGTGAAGGTTTTTTTTAATGGTCTTTCTCTGTCCACCTGCATGAAAATCGAGTATCACCATATAGAATAAATATAATGTAAGTTATTTCACATTAAATTCAATCAAGTCTTATGGTCCTCGCGTGTGAGGTATTGAAGAGAGTTAAATAACAGTTTTTTTAAGTTCGAATCATGAAGAGAGTGAGTTTAAACTTAGAAGATTGACCTCAGTTGCGTATTGTGCATTTTTAATACGATCATTAATTCACAAAATTAATATGGTTAAACTTCCAGTTCAAAAAAGGATCTTTTTTCAATTACAGTTAATTTTTTACCACCGGTATGTATTAAAATCAAATTTTCAAAAATTCAGTTTTTTTTCTAATTTTCTTAATTAAAAAGACGATGGAATGGACAAATTCATTTCCAATTACTCAAACAAATACTAGAAAATATTAATCGCTTAATTGTTTTCATCATCATTTTATTGCCATTTATGTTTCCTTTTCACTATAATTTTAAGTGCAATTACATTATACATGTAGATAAATAAAAATGAAAATATTTTCTATAATTCTCTTATACTTCACTCTGAAACTGCAAATATCAGCTGTGTCTTATGATGTCAAATTGTCATACTGAATACTTTTCCTTTATTTGCAAAATTGCATTATACTACAATAATTAAACTATCATTTTACAGATTTTTAAAACATTTTATTGATGGAAAACAATTGATTAAAAGTGAACAATCAACTAAAAAATAAATATATACAGGTCGTAATATATTACAATTTTTAACCATAGAAAACTTATGAATGATATAATTTTGTCCTAAAAATCGACAATCAAATACTGTTACTGTCAAATTACTGTTAATCGTACCGCAGCTCGCCGAAAAGAAATGACATCACATTTTCTATGAGTGGAACTCTTTTGTTTTTCTTTAGGCAAGGAGTCTTGACTTTTACGTTGTCAAAATTTTGATTGATTCACCTGCAACTAGTGTTATTTTTTGTAGGAAGCAAGTTTCTATTGTAATACTTTTAATGCATTTTATTTTATTTCATCAATGTCATATGACAAGTGTGGGAACTCTTTTTCCTCGACGATTACCGGCAGTTTTGGGTTTGTCCCATGCAAAAAGAGGAGGGTTTTTTTAGTTAACTATTTTGAGGATGATATATCTTCCATATGTATAATGAAAACTGGAAAAAAATAAACCTCAAAAATGCAGTTATACCAAGTTGGATTGCTTCAAAATAGAATTAAAATAGCTTTAGTTTTATTTTTTAAAACGAATCTTATTGTATCAATTACATACTTTTCATATTGCAAGGGAATATTAAAGTCCAAAAAGTAATTTGTATTATTTGTTATTTTGTAAAAAATTGTAATTTCATTAATTTTAAAAGCGATCCACTTAGAAAGGGTTATTCTAATTGGCGAGCGAGTGTATATTAACATTGCACTATAAAGCAAAGCGAGGATTATTTTGGGGTGACGGATAACTTGAACTATAGGCAAGTGACGAGGACGACACCTGAGCGGGCTTCCCCTGTCCAAACTTCCACACCATGCCAACAGGAGGATTGTGAGCCTCGGCAGTTTAATGCGCCTCAGCCCCTCTATAAGGTGTGTTTTCAATGGCGCTCGGTTCGAATTGGTGATACGTCACTACGAGTCCGTGGCTAGGGTCATTGACGTCTTAAGGTATGGGCCAACTAGACCCAGGACGTCTGTCACAATGGGGCCTCGTCTCGTTCTCGACGGAGCCTTAATAAGATCATGATTCAACGGTCAAATGTTATTTCCGGTTGTATTCTCCAAGAAACTGGGAATTTCGGACGCTGTGTCAACTGACTACATGTGCTGACTGTCGTCCGTGTATAGGCCTACCACCATACACCATCATTACTCATTCAGTCAAAAAGCGACAGTCGGTCGAGCTGGTTTGCAGTCGCAATCGGAAGATATTCCTAAAGAAGAGAATGTGTTTATGTTGCAGTACCCATTTGAAGATTTTTATGTTATAGCATCAAAAAGAAGTAGCCGCGGTAGCGTAGTGGTCAAGGTAATGGACTCGTGGCTGGAATGTTATGAGTACGCGCTTTGTTCCGCTGAAGACCCGCCTTGTAGAGGCGACCAATGCACGTTAAACATGTCGAGGCTCAGACATACTCCCGTTGGTGTGATGTAGAAATTAGGAGAGGGGGAGTGCCAGATCAGATGTCGGTCCGCGTCACTTGACCATGGCTCAAAAGGATGAGATCCGTCGCCTAAAGCCCTCGAGTAGCTGAATAGTGCGACGTTAATTTTCTCTCATTCATTCACTTACTCAGCATCAAAAAGAAAAAAATCTATATTGGAGGAAAAGTTTTAAAAAAATTTCCGAGAAATAGCGAAGTTTTCAATTTTATGAATATTTATATGCTTTGCTCTCTTGAAAGATAATAGGTTTGAATATATTTTTAACCATTAATACAGTTAGGAATTTCTACTTTTCTAACTTGACGTGAAACATTAGGTAATGGAATAGCAAGGCATACAGGATAGAATTGCCAGAGTGACGAACTTTAAGTTTAAAAATACTTTAAAATAATTTTATACATATGTACAATTGTTGTTTTATGACATAGTTTCAAATTTAAATGTGTTAGAAAAAAATTTCTCTTCGTGTATTTTGGAAATTTTTTCCTACGCTCTTGATAATTCGAACTCCTGATAATTCGAAGTTTTTCATTGGTCCTCCAACTTCGAATTATCGAGAGTCGACTGTATATAGTAAATTATCTATACATTTCACGTGAAAGGAACTCTCTTATCTGTGTTTTGGTTCTTTTTTTAGATTCTTAGGAATTATAGAATATATTTGTTAATTTTTATCAAATTTTTTAAAATAAAAAAGACTTTATCTGTGGAGAGGGTTTAAAGTTTTAATTATTTATTTTATTCTTTCTTGCATTCCGCATTTTGTTTACGTTTGATAATGTATAGCTGAAAATTTTTCTAATTTTGATCTCGTCACGATTTGCATCATCTGTTGCATTATTTAGTGCACATTGCGGTGCAGAATGAAAGACATGCGTCTGTCATTCATGTGCCAGAAGGCTGATGATGTCAAAAAGAAGATGGTATTCTTTTTGACCTTTACATTTAAAAGTTTTCTGCATACTTTCGTCTAACCTTTCCTATCTTATCTCTCTGAGTAGTTTTTCCCTCTTTTATTATTTTATTAAAGTTAACTTCTGCATTTGATTCTTTCTGTTTTTGCTATTCCTGTTTAAAAATTCTGCTAATTTATCAAACATAGGCATAACTCTCATCAGTTAATTGGTCTTAGAAAATGTGACGTGACTGTTTGATTTATGAAGGGAAACGTCTCTTGAGATTTATATTATTTTATCTCCAATGGTCGTCTTTGTTCCTTTTGCCTTGTTTAGTCATCTCTGTTTTTTGGGCAGAAAGTCATGTGTTGTGTTGAACTATAACTTGTCCATTAAAAAAAAAAAATTTCTTACGGTGCTTCAAAATTATACTTAAATAATAGGAAAAAGTGTGCAATAAAATAATTTCAAAAAAGTTTATAAAAATATAATCCACTTTTACAGTACGAATTCCTTAGTTATTTCCCCCTTAAACGAAGTGTTGTTTGATCTTCCCGTCATGTGTTGTTGTGTTATTTAATATTTAAATATCTTTAAAAATAAAAGCAAAGAAGTGAAATACACAAATTACCGTATTTTCGAATCTAAGCCGCACCCCAAATTCTCAACAAGTTTTTGTGAAGCACGAAAACTACAGTAGAACGTCGTTTATCCGAACGTTTATTATCCTGGAGTGTCAAATATCCGAACCAAAGTCCGGATTCGTTTTCGAACGGTGCAATGCTGAACATTTGTTTCCTGTGAGGCCAAAAAGTGACGGAAAAACCCAAGGTGAGGGATATTGGGTAATTTCAGTTGTTGATTTGGTAAATAACTGCGCTGAATATTAGGTCAGTTTGTTTCCAAGTGAGGGGGTTTATACATGCTTTTTTGTTGAGTTTTGTTGATGTAGAAACCTGGACGGCATACGATGCAGAAGACTGTGGATTTCGGATGCTAAATAATGACGAGATAGCGACTTCCGTGCAAGAAGAATCCGACCCTGTCGACGATGAAACGGATAAAGACGAGGACAACAACAACAACGAAAATAGCAAGGGTCCATCAAATGCTGACGCGTTTCCTGCGTTAGAGACAGCTATGGAGTGGTACGAACAACAATCAGAGTGCTGTACTACTCAACTACTGCTGCTAAAGAGAATCAGAGACCTTGCAGGGAAAAAACGCAGGTGTACATTGGTACAGCGAAAAATGTGATTATTTTCCACAATCAACGTAAAATTGTAACCTTTTGCACATGTTGGGCTTTTTAGTCGAGCACGTTTCCCGCATGTGATGATTTCCAATATTTGTATAGCGTCCAGTATCATATACTGCATTCGGTTATCCGAATGGTGTCCGGTTTTAATTGATTCGGATAAACGACGTTCTACTGTATTGTAAAATGATTTATCGAGAGAGATATACAATTTTACGAAATTAAAATAAATTTAAAACGTGAACTAATAAGAAGTGAACAATTACTTATTTTACCAGTATTATGCACTTTTAAATACTTACATGAACCTGTAATTGCTATAATTGATCCGTCGAACGAATTATTCCCTTCGATTCTAAGCCGCACCCGATTTCCAATAGCATTAATATTGGAAGAAAAGTGCAGCTCAGATTTCAGTAAATACACGGTATATCTAAAAAAAAATTTCATTTTAAGGCGATATGGTACCATCTTCACAATTTTTTTTTATTTTTAATATTTGCTAATTGCTTTTAATTGTATTTCATAAAGGTTAATATTTAATAATAATTCCATACAAAAATTTTAATTTGTTGCAAAATGTTCGTAAAATTTAAATTTTTTTAGCTTTTTTAAGCATTTTTTAAATCCTTAAGGCTTTTTTTAAATATGTCTCTTTTCTTTCAAAAAGTTTTTTCTAAGTACCTTATAATATACTACATAAAACTGTGCGTGGGTTTTTTTCTGCTGCTGCTCTTTAATTTTTTCTTATTTTTTTTATAGTTAAACTTCCAAAAATTCCCAAAAAAACATTAATTTTGATTTTGAAATTTTTTAGAAAAAGAACTAAACATGTTAGAGCTAATTCCATGCACAGTTTTACAAAACATACATTTCAGAACATGTATAAAAAATTTCAAACCCACACTTCGATTATCAAAAAAGCCTTAGGGTTTTGAATAACAGTATATGCACAAAAATTCAACATGGAGAAAAATGAGTTTGAAGTTTTCATTTCATGAATATAGCGTGATATAATATTTATCGAATAGTCCGAAAATTTTATGAAACGTTAATTAGCTTATTTAAAACTGCTTACCATAAAAAATTACACAAATGTAGAAGAATTAAACAGTATACTGCCATAATGAATATATAGAAGAAAACGAATGAAAGATCAATGTTTCATAAAACTTTATCTTAATAATTATAAAAAAATAAATACACTTCAGAGCTAATTCCATGCTCAGAGCTAATGCACAACATGTACAAAAGATGTTTATGCCTTTATTTTTTATTTCCATGATTTTAAAAGCCTTCGCATGTTAAATATTGTTCACGAATGAAAGCAAAATCAAATAACAATTTATAGGTAAAATACATCAAAATCTAAGAACTATATATGTGCATTTGTTTAAATAAATATCTTAAAATATTTTAATAATAAAAGTGTTGAATCTCGCACACATGGGATATATATATATATATCACAAAAAACAAATATATAAAAATGGGAGAGTTTTCTATTCTTGCGAATTAGATTTTTAATTATCGGAATTATCAAAATGAGATTTAGTATTTGTGGTTTGGGAGAATCCGTTTTGAAGTTTCAATTTCATTCATGATAATATCATAAAAAGCACGCACAACTTTTAAATCTTGAGCAAATCCATTTGATCTTCCAGTAAATAATTCACAAACTAGAATTTTTGCATGAATTGCACAATTCTTTCTTAAAATTATTTATTACTGCATGTATAATGTCAATCTCATTGATGCGCATTAGAAAAATAATTAATTCATTTTTTATCAGGCTATTTTCTAGCAGATAATCTGAAATGTAGGCGTGGTAGTTGCTGTTTAGCATCAAACATTGCTCCATTACTTAATGAAAAATGCAGGTAAAACTTTGAAATTTTGCAGGCATATTTATAAAAATTCGGGGTATCAAATAAGCCAATAAAATTTTTTTGACAGTTTAATGATTTTTAGGGTATTATATCGTCTTAATATGTAAAAAAAAAAAATGTTTTTTTTTCAGAATGTTAATTTCTATTTTTGATTCCATTCCCTTTTTTAACAATTATTGAAGGATTATCTGATCAAGTGTAGTCTTCGTCCAATGACCGTGGTTCAAAATAATGTGGTCCGTCACCAATAGCCCTCATGTTGCTTCTTAGTGCGATGTTTAAATTAAAAATCAAATCAAGGTTCTTAACCGCTGCCTGTTGGATGGAACATTATGTATGTTTACTTTTTAGTAGCATTGATGTATCACTGTCAGGTGGAATTTGCAAACTCCACCATCATGGTTCTAAATTTTTGTATATATTACTTTGTTATGTACTAAATCACACTTTCTTTAAAGACAGTTTCGTATTGTATTGGAAATTAATTAGAAGATTACTAATAAAGTGAGACGCCTCATTAAAATAAAAATTTTGAGATATGTCGTCTTGTACTGGGTTCCAGGTGGGCCCTCGTTAAAAACGTTATCTGACTAGAGAAAAAAAGATTACATCGGACTAGATATAGAGAAAGAGTTACCTTTAAGGCTGTTTTCGCCATATTCACAACTTAAAGGGACTTGGTACCGCAAAAATGACTTATTTATCGTTTTTTTTTATTTAGTTATATTCTTTGAAAGATTACCTTTCGATTGATATATCACTTTTGTATGCCTGAAAATTAAAAGTTGGAAAAAATTTCATTTGAAAAATGTAAACAAACAAATTTAAAAATTCGACCACGCCCCCTTTTTAGAGGTGTCAGTGATTTTAAACTAATTTTTATCAACTACTTTTCAAAAATAAATTTTACTTTGTTTTAACCATAACTGCAACGCTTTATCGTACTTTTTAGTGACTACAACTTTTATTACAAGCTATTTGTTGTTGTTTTGGCGCTTCTTTCGTTTGTTTTGCTGTTATCGTGCTAATTTTATTTACGTTTTACATTGAAAAAAAAACCAGTCTTTTTTAAGACTTTACTGATTGCTGTCTTTTAAAGACTGTTGCTGAAACTGCTGAGATTTCAATATAATCTTTCCTATTATTATCTATTGAAGATTTCTCTTAAAAATGCCACGAGTTAAACGAAGAAATCATTCTGCTCAAATGAACAGCAAACGTTGGTGTAGTGATGCTGTGAATACATGTGTCACAGAAGAAAACAAATTAGTTCCTAACATCAGAATAGAGCAGTTATCTTATCCTGAAAAAACTGAACATTCTGAAATTGGAAATTTCATTATTGTGAATTTTGAGCAAATCAGCAAAATGTTTATGAAACTAAAATGCCCTGACTGTGACAAGCAAACTCTAAAGCTTGCTCTTGGATAAAAGGTTGGATTTTCCTATGTGTTAAATTTAACTTGCAATTCTTGTGCTGAAAAAGTTTGTGCTGTAGAAACGTCTAATGAAAGGCAGGGTAATACCGTTCCTGATATTAATTTACGTGTCACACAAGCATTCTCTAATATTGGAAAAGGTTACTCTGCAATTGAAAAATTTTGCATGGCAGTAAATATATCTCCTTTTTCCTCGAGAACTTATAGCAAATGTACTAAACGTCTTCACAAAGCCTGTGGTATTGCTGCAGAGAATTTGCTGAAAGGAAGTACACAGTGAAGTGAGAAATGCTTACGAAGCACCAACTGATGTTCCCGTTGTGGATATAAGTGTTTCATTTGATGGTAGCTGGTTGACGCGTGGACATACATCTTTGATTGGCATAGCTTGTGTTATTGATATACTTACAGGCTATGTAATTGATTTTGAAGTCATGTGCAAGGTATGTCGCAATTGTACTGTAGCAAAAAGAGAACTTGGAGAGTCAAGTGCAGAATATAACATTTGGTTTGAAGGACACAGGAAGGATTGTGATGTTAATCATTCCGGCTCATCAACTTCGATGGAAATGGAGGCTGCATTGATCATCTGGGAAAGATCACAAGCGTTGGGATTTCGTTATTGCACCTTATTGTCTGATGGGGATTGTAAAACCTTCAACTATTTAACAGAAAAAAATGTGTATGGGGATAATACTGAGATAAAAAAAAGAGTGCATTAATCATGTCAGCAAAAAGTTGGACACTGGTCTACGAAATGCTGTTAAGGAATCGAGGGCCCATGGAATTTCATTTGGAGGAAAAGGCCACGGCACATTAAACGAGTCAACAATTAAAAAATTAACTTTGTACTACCAAAAAGCTATACTAAAAAACAAAGGCAATGTTCCCGCCATGAAAAAAGCAATATATGCTACTTTATATCACAGCATTTCGACAGACCAAAAGCCTCAGCATTTGAAATGTCCAGTCGGTGCAGACTCATTGTGTTTTTACTAGTCCGCAAAAGCAGAAGGACAAAATCCAGGTCTGCATAAACAACATGTTGGGACTCCAATTAATGAAAGTTTTTTGCCACATATCCTTTCTATTTATCAACGGCTTGCTTCAAATGAACTTTTGGAAAGGTGCATTAATTGCGGAACCCAAAACGCTAATGAAAGCTTGCACAACATGATTTGGTCAAAGTGTCCAAAGGAGATATTTGTGTCCAAAGACAGAGTTACACATGCCGTAATGGAAGCAATTTGTGAATTTAACAAAGGGACTCTACGCACTGTGAGAGAGACCCAAAAAGCATTACACATACATTTGGGGAAATGTTCGCATGATCTTGGTGTCATGCTCGAATCCCGTAAAAGATTGTTCAGAATCAGACGGAAAAACACCAAATACCAGCATGCACGCAAATTGATAAAAAAAAGCTATTTTAAAAAGAGAAATATTAATTAAAAAAGGAAGGTGTTTCTTATAAAGCAGGGTATTTCTGAAGTATTTTATATATAATAATGGTTTTTTTTTTTTTTTGTAAAATGTGTGCATGTAAATATTTTTAATTTTGGCATTTTATATTAATAATTTTATAATTTCAGTTCTTTTCATCATGTGTTTTTCATACAAATATATTATTTAAATATTATGTGAATCAAAAGATTTTAAAACTTCTGATACAACAGAAAAACATTTTTTTTAACGTTTTCTTCGAGTTTTCTTGATATTTATGTGTCATTATTACTGTGTAAAAATGTATCATTTACAGAAAATATGGGTTCAATTAATATGAAAAAGCAATTATTTTGAAGAAAAATATATAGCTAATGTTTTAAAATGGTATTTTAAATTTATTTAAGATTATAATAATAATTTTTTCAGAAGTATAAACTTTAAAATGGTTTTTCTCAGCTTGTGTTTTTTCAATACATTAGTTCATTCAAAATGCTACTCCTTCCACAATTATTATCCCATCACTTTCATTTTTTCTCTGTGTGTTATAAATCATGCATGTAACAAAATTAGGGATCCGTTTTGCTATAAACTGAATACTTTTTTTTTTAAAAAAATTGAAATGTAGGAGATATTGGGTTTTTTGTTAAATTTTAGCATATGTATCAACATTTTATTTTTTTTCTCCACAACCAATTAAGTTATTGTAAAATCGATCCCTAAAGTTGTTTAAAACATCCTTAAGAATGTTACAAAAAATTTAATGTCAAAATATTAATAAATACAGAAGGAGTAGGATTTTAAAATTTTTCATTTTTTTTAAAAATTTTAATTTTTAAAATTGTGTGAATAATATATGCAAAATTACACCTCATATTGTTTTATTGAATATAAACATTATATGAAATGCTAAAATATAATTTTTAAATGCATAAATAAAAAAAAAATTTTCAAAGGGTACCGAGTCTACTTAATGCGGAGCACATTTTCGGACAGAAATAATTCCTCAATTTTTATAAAAATTTGTGACATTGTAACTCATGCATTTGTTTATAATATAGTGTTTTTAAAATTTCAAAATATTTCATAAATAAGTATTATAGTTTTTTTAAACATCTAAAGGGATAGCTCATTCAGCATTACGGTATAGGAGAAAAAACGCGAAACACATTTTATAAAAGAAAAAATGTGTCAACTCAGTTAAAAATGAGTAGTATGATAAAATAAGTTATTCTCTGCAGGATAGCGAAGCCAGAATATGATATTAATGTTTGAGTACTTTTATATCTGAAAAAATATTCCGAATTTGGGTCCTTTTCTTTAACATTAGCCGAAAACAGCCTTAAAATTTCTTACGCGCGGAGAACGACAACTCCAGCTAGTGATAAAATAAATTGAACAATTCTGTGCATAGAAGGCCATCAAAAATCCCATGCATTTTTAAGATATTCTGTTTATGCACACACACTTCAACGTGCACGTTACGTATGTATGTAAGGAAATTTGCGCATAAACAAACACAATGGTTTTCTCTGGGATACAGCTCTCTCTCATGAAGCTTTCGGACAAAGACCCTTGAACTCGGGTTCCAGTGGCAACAAAATACAGCTCATGTAAGATCTGTCAAGCTGTTCTAAACGTGCCAAAAAGCAATGCAAATTCGTCGCTGTGGATCGCAGTTGACACTGGGTGGTTAAAATGAGTTCTGGAGCCATCCGCGCTTGTGATTGGGCTACTTCCAATCTATCAATAGTTTTCTATCTTATTCCGACATTCATATGTTCTTGACTACTCAATTCACATGATACCTCATAAAATGTATCCTTCTCTTGTGAGTGAGTGAATGTTAATGTCGCATTGTTCAGCTACACAAGGGCTTTTGTGGCGATGGACCCTTCTCTTACGAGAAACATGGCGAAAGTCGTGGAGGCGTGTCCTCATACATGCACACTTACATTTTCGATTGCGTAAATTCACCTAATGTTTTACAATATTTTTGAGACAACTGTATCATAATTATTCCGCCTTTACATAATTTTTTTGCTGCTAAAATTTATTTATTTTGCAGATTTTATGAGTGCACAAACGTGAATCAATTTCTTCGTTGTTTCTTGTACATTGAAGTTAAGTTATTATAGATCCATACGAGTTTTCTCTTTAGAGGCTGTCTTCGCGTACCGTTAACACTAGAAAGACTGAGACTTTGAATATACCTATATTGCTCCAAAGCAGTCAGAATGACTACATTGTGAAAGAATTACTAATGTGTAAAGAAATTTATTTAAAATTAGTTTTTAATGTTTTTATATTAAGGATTACAGTTATAAAACAGGTTATTAGTAAATACTAGTTAGTAAATATTAAGAATTTAAAAAAATTTATTTCAATTGGAAAAAAATTATGTATTATTATTTGGACATTTTATGCAAATAAAAGAGCAAATCCTTTCATGTGTACATCGTCCGCAAACACACTTTCGACATTTTTTTTTTTTTTTTTATAAATTTTGGGCACAAATGATATAAAATATGAAAAACTTGTTAGAACAAATATCACTCCATAAAGATACGAATAACAAGTACTACTTTAGTTTATTGAGCAATGGGCCCATTTACACGATGAAGTTTCTGATACTAGCGCAACGAAAAGAAGTAGGAGGGATAGGGCAGTAAGGTATGCGGAAAGAGGAAAGCATCAAAATAACTTCCACCTATATATATATAATATAACCACAGAGTTGAACTGGTCATAAAAGAGATTTACTCAATTTAATAATAAGAGTCATTTGATTATTTTAAATTTCCTAAGCAATCAAAATGACTGCTTTTGGGCATTATAGGTATAACTAATATATAAACCACGAAATAAAGGAGTGGGAAAAAAAAGGAAACTACATTTATTGAAAAACGCTATTTGTTGTAGAAAAAGTCACATAATTTTAAGGAATTGTATTATTATATACATAATTTTTCTTTCTAATTAAAACTAAAAAGCAGTCAAAATGACTTCCTTGGGCAATCTGGTGTTAAAGAATAGGGACCAGATTTGGAAGATTTTTTAAGGTAAAAAAGTTTTGAAACATTAATATTATATTCTGGCTTCATTGCCTTATGGAGTACACAATTTATTTTATCATACTATTGATTTTTATATGAGTTGACACATTTTTTCTCGTATAAAATTTGTTTCGAATATTTTCTATACCGCAATGCTAAATGAGCTCTCCCTTTTACATGTTAAAATGAAAAATTAAATATTTATGAATATTTTGAAATTTTATTGTAAAGAGATGTATGAGCTACAATGTAGCAAATTTTCATGAAAATTAAGACATTTTTCTGTCTGAAAATGTAGTTCGCATTTAGTTCAGGCTTTCGTACATTTGGCGAAGATTGCCTCAACTACACAAACTCTTTGAAAGAAAATAGCCCTGTCTCTCTTTAATTAAAAACACGTACCCCACCACAAATACAACCTCGCCATTATTCTAAAATCATTCATTTTAGTAACATTTGGATTTGTCACTTCAAAGGTACTTTTTTTAAGTATTGTTTTCCTGTTCTTTAACAGAATTTTCGTATTCACAGCGTGAAAATGTATCGGATAAAATGTGCGAAAAATAGAACTCTCAAGCTAAAACTTCTATTCACATTTTTTTAAAATTTCTTGGAAGAATTAATTGCTTCCGTGACTGCACTGATATCACAGTTCTGACACTTCTTAAGGTAAGAATACCGTCATGGGAATTTCTCTCCAGCGGCTCTGACAATTCTTTTTCGTTTTGTTATATAACGAACCTTTCCTGCGTGTCTGACGAACTGATTTCAAAGAGTCATGGATAGATTTTTATTGTTGTGTTTTTTATTTAAAAAAAGACAGAATGTGATGTGAACATAATTTGAATGTTGGAACGATTTTAGTAATCACTGAGATATAAAAGGAAAGAGAAAAGATCGATTTGGGGTCGAACCTACTGTCAAAAAAGAAAAGATAAAAGGGAGAAAATTTAAAAAAAAAAAAAAAAAAAAAAGGTCTACAAGTCGACTAGAATTTAATGGGTAGGATTTAAAAGGACCCTTGAAGGAACTTTCAGCAGAAAATGCAACACAATTTTGCTAGCTTGCAGATTTCGTATGATTATCTTGGCACACCTCTGCTTTTATTTTGTGCGTGTCTGCTTATTTTATTATTCGAAGACCCGGATCGAGTTTTCAACCATGTTCTTCAAGTAAGTGTGAGTACGAGTAGAAACGTCATAGTGCTTTAACACTCCAAGCCCTTACGCTGGTTATTTTCTTTATAACAAATCAGATCATGTTAATGAAAATCGTATAGATAACGTTATTTAAAAAAATAGTTTTTGAATTAAGATGCTGCGTTTTGTTTTTTGCCCCCCTTCAATCTTCGTCCTAAATCTAGGAGTTAACTATTGTATTATGGTAGCCATTCTGCTTTGACTTGTGCTTGTTTTTGCTACGTTCTTGCACATTATTTAGCATTAAGTTAGATTTATAACAATTTAGTATGTGATTAATGATTATACACAGGTTGCCCCAGGATTATTGGGATAAACCAGAGGTTCCCAAACTTGTTTGTCTCATAGACCCCTTGCCTTGTTTTTCGGTTTTGGGTAGACCCCCTACTTACCTAATTAATGAATTTTTGCAAATTTGTCAACTTGAATGTCTTTTGGACAGCTGGTATAAAGCTGTACTTACTTTTAAATATTTAAATTTCTAACTGTAGTGAAGTATAGTGGTTAAAACTTAAGACACACATGTTAATTACTAAAATTAAAGTATAATTAATTTTTAAAATAACTGTTACACAAAGTAACTGAGCAACAAACAAATGCATTTAATGGGAGAGATGAATCTGGTGCTTCTTCCATTCTGTTGCTTCTAAAATTGCTGATATCCGTTTCTAAATTTTACTCTAAGATCTTCTTAGTGCCTATTTCGATAAATTCCTCTTGTAATATGACATTTGTTTTTCTTTCATTGTGACCAGAGGTGGACCTGGCGGCCGCCAGGGGCCCCCAGCTCTAGAGGGGCCCCAAGCTTGATGGATTCCACTTCAACGTGCAAAAAAAAAGAAGAAGAAAAAAGATCTTGAACCGCGCGCGCGCGATATTTCCTCGTTTTTGAGTCGTGTAGCAGCCCTAGCCATCTTTTTCTTCGTATGGTTGCAATTTGTACAAACTTTTCACATGCATTTTCTTTGCCCAAATTTTATTTCAAGCAAATGAATGCTATTTAAATCAAACAAGTTCGTTTTCAGTTTGCAGGCGTGCTTGCCTACTCTCGGGTACATTTTACAATGATTGAAAAAAAATCCGAACACCAAGTAAAAAATATTGTCGACTAATAAAACTTCGGCAATACAAATCGGTAATAGGCTACCTATACAAATGTATAGGTAGCATATTAAATTGATTAAAGTTTCAAGATCACATGTTCATGCAAGCGAGAGTAGTAGAGCCATTTCAAATGTGAAATAATGATACATTAAAAACTGGTATAACCGCCACAATTTTAAATGCAAGCATGAAAACGTGCATGCCTCGTGTCGTACTGGTACCGGATATCAGTATGTGGGATGGAATTGCATGCTTGTTGTTCTTGGTCGGTCATTATAAGGTTGTTTAATTCTGGTTGTGGGTGAAGCTGACATTGCGTTCAATGATGTCCCATTCCTGCTCGATTGGAAAAAGATCTGGTGATCTAGTAGGCCAACTCAACACGTCGTTTTTCTATAGAGCCTGTTGTATTACAACAGGGATGAGGGAGCACGATATCCTGTTGGAAAACACCCCTTGAATTATGTTTATAAATCACAGTGCAACAGTTTGTATCGCCAGACTGGCGTACTAGTTTGCAGTCAGTGTGTGAGTTAACCTCGAGAGTGCTCCATCAATCAAAGAAAATTGCACACTCCTGACCATAACTGTTGGTGAAAGCCCAGTGTATCAAAAAGAAAGCCACACAAAAATTTAAGGAAATCTACAAAGACGATATTGTGAATCATTTAATTTTGACTATATGAATTGTGGATCAAGAAAAAAAAAAGATATAATGAAAACCACCCCTAGAAATTTATCGAGTTGCAAGAGAAATCCTAATGTAGAAATACTTTTGAAAATATTTTTAACTATACCGTTATCTCGAATGCATCAGGCGAAAGATCTTTTTCAGTTTTAAAACGTATTAAAATAATTTAAGAAATAATATGGGAGAAAAGACAAATTGAACAACATGGCCATATTATATACAGAACAAAATGTTTTGGATAAAATAGATATGGCAAAAATAATTGATGAATTTGCCAAACAGAAATCAATTTGTATAGCGAAACTGTAAGCTCTTTAGTAAGGTTTTATTTTTAGCGCGTTTTTCACGTAGTGGAACAAAAGCGCTATTAGGACGCAAATTTCGTCTTCGTTCCATATTTTGTCGTACCTTTTTCTCAGCATATAAGCAACCAATTGACCTCGGGTTTTCGGCATTTGGTCGCACTTGTGCCCTAGATGAGCCGAATCATGAAAAAATTTAATCATTTTTAATTTTTTTTTTACTTTTAAGTACAGTACTACTTTCTGTTAGTAAAAAATTCATTAGTTGCCTTATTGTTTAATACAACATGTGAAAACCGCGCTAAAATTACTTGGCCATGCCAATGATTGATATCTTGTTTTTATATAGAGTTAAGATTTTTCTTTAACCGTTGAGTTTTATTATTAGCAATACATTTTATTTTGTGAATTTAAAGTAAGCGGCTCTTTTCACTATTTTAGTTTTTCGACTCTTGAGCCCATGGGCCTCAAACCTTTTACCGCCAGAGGCCTCCAAATACCTTAATCTGCCTCTGATTGTGACCATATTAATTAATTGCCTACTGTAGTATTACCATATTAATATTTAAAGCATTCTCAAACTTAGTTTCAAAATCTGAATAAAGGGTATTTAAATGTTGAACGTAGGATAAAACGTCCTTTTCCTGGCAGATTGTGTGCGACAAATTGAGAAACTGGGAAAGTTTACGACGACCAGTACTATACTCCTTTAGCTTAATTCTGTCAAGAAACGCCGAAATAATGGTCCTTGTAATTGCAAATTAACTTCATTAAATTTAGTAAGTAAATCTGTTAAACAGGTAAATCTGGTTTCCACTTGATTACATTTTCTTTTAAAATTAAAGTCATGATCTGGTTTAATGAGAGTCACTGTTGTAGACCCTCATTTACAACTCATAGACCTCCAAATTATTTTTTCGAAGAGGTGGACCCCTGTATGCTGCCATAGACCCCTGTGGGTCTATATAGAGCACATTGGGAATCACTGGGATAAACTTTAAGGGGAGGTAAGAAACATCACAAGGATTCAGATTTACACAGCAACTCATGATTGGAAATGTCTTCGTTCGGGGTGCTAGGTGGCGTTGTTAACTAGAACATTAGAGGCAACAGAACTGCTTTACCACAGTTATTTAAGCTTCCATCGCCCGCAGAGGAGTATGGAACGTTTTACACGCAGCTAGCTGGTTTACGGGTTTACGGATTGGCAGAAGGAAATACACGAACAGCAGAAAGATTGCATCGCTAAAGGAACTCACAGAGAGATGCACCGGATGGTTTACTAATTTGCATCTAGTTTGTGACGGTATTCTTTGAAGATGGTATGAGTCTAGTGGTTTGGTTTCACGTTGCAAAACACGATGGACACTACTCCGAGATCCTTCTACGGCAGCAGCGACGGCTCGTTCGCTGATACTCGGATTCCTTCGAACGGTATCCAACACATTTTGTTCAATATTGCAATTTCGAGTCACTCGTGGGCCACCTTTACTATTACTATTATCTCGTAATGATCCATATTCACACAACTTGTTGACATCCGGTGCATCTCCCTGTGGATACCTTTCGCGATGCAATCTTTCTGCTGCTCGTGCGTTTTCTTCTGCCAATCGGCAAATCAGGTGAATATCTGTAGCACATAGCCCGTCAGGGCTTTCATCTCCTATCTTGAGGGGAATGATAACATGATATTGATTTTACTTGTCAATGTTTAATTTATAGTTTTAAAAATTTTTAAAAAGAAATAATTGTTTAGTAAAAGAAAATAAATTAAAATTAAAAGAAAAATATTAAAATAGATTATTAAAGTCAATTAAATTGAAAGCAAAAGTTTTTCTGAAAGCTATGAAAAATTTTTAAGTTACTGATGATCAAACGTTTAATAAATTACTTGCCGTTCCTCGGCCAATGTAGGCCTCGGAAGGTTGAACTGCCTGACCAATGGGGTAGCAGCTATTCGTGACATGTGAGTGGAAAAAAGTTGAACTTTGCGTGCTCCTTTACCAGAGGAGCGTGGCGGGAGGGAGCGTTGTGATTGGATGTTATGCTAATGTGATTGCTTTGGTCTCGGGAGGGGTTCCGTCGCCGTGTCCGGGTGGGAGAACTTCCAAAGACCGTACTGTCAAAGGAGCACTCTGATTGGTCGTTGCTATCTGAGAGTGCAAAAAGAAGATTTTTTATGGAATATAGGTTGAATTTTAACTAGAAAATTGGAAAAAATGATAAAAAAAAAAATTTAGAAAATGAAATTAATTAATTTAGAAGGATGTTTCTGGGTTTTGGTATGTATTTTTCTCGATCTTTTGGATCGAAGAGTTATCTGATGTGTTAATGTTTTTGAAGAATTTTTTCGACAGTTTTTGGATGAACTGTCGAATGGTTTTAAATTTAATTGTTCTTCTAATTTTAGAATTTCTCATGTACCATTCGGCACATAGGTGAATATCTGCCCACTAGATGTTCGTAAAACTGTTCCATACTTCTCTGCGGGTAGGTCTGTTGCCTCTAATGCTGTAGTGAATAACGCCACCTAACGCCGAACGAAGACGTTTCCGATCATGGGTTGCTGTGCAAATCTAAATCCTTGTGATGTTTCCTAGGCCCCCTTAAAATTTATCCCAATAATCCTTAGACATCTTATATATAATACCAATTTAGTAATTGTTTTCGCAGCTGTCGTAGCCGAGTCGCGAACTTGCAACCAGCGTTGCTTCTGAAGAATTTCAGGTTCTGGATCTGTTGACAGTAAACATTGCCGTATAGAGAGATTAATACCCTTTAAATATATTAAAGTACAAGTCTCGACGTTGGCGTGGTATGAAAGTTTCGAGAGTGGGATCCCAGTTCATGCGTCGTCTTCGTCATTTGACAGAAGAGTTCGAAATTCCAAGGTTCGTCGCATGTAACCTTCGTGTGCGACGTTAATAAATCATTAGTCGTCTTCAGTTTATAACTATGAAACAATTATGGTGAAATCAGTCAAGCTAAAAAATTTATAACAACGCTTTTTTTTTTCACTAAAAAAAAAGAGGAAAATAATTTTTTTTAAAATTTTGTCTGCCAATGTTTTTTTTCTGCTGAAGAAAATGCAAGAGTGGTCGAAAGCCTTTGATGCATTTTTTTTATAAAAAGAAAAATAATTAAAATGTTTGGATTTCGATGTTATATTGTCTAAGGTGGACGCGTATTATTCGCAACAATAAATAAATTCTGGAAAAGAGGTGCTCTGAATTGTAAATGTATATTCTGGCGTTACTCTGTATTGTTATTTAAAAGTAATTACCATTTCTATAGTAGTACATTCTATATTCATTTTGTATGTTATTTCTTATCGATTTTTGAATGTCCGCAAAACTAGTTGAAAAATAATTTCATCCTCAGTCGAAGATCGCACTATTTTCTATCTTCTTTACTTTCATTTATGTCATGTCACATCCATTCCGAAGTTAAACTCTTATTTGACTGAGGTAGCCAATTTGGTTAGTAACATAAATTTATAATAATTAGAAGAATTATTGTGTGACTGTGTGAAGATTAATGGGGCAAGGGCCAGTTTTAACCCAAATCGTGTGATTTTATTAGTTACTATGCAACAAAGCTAGATTTAATGAAAGTTGGAAAACACGAATTAAAATTTTTACGATCTCCAAGTATATGTTATTTATATTTAATCAGTATAAAATACTATTATTATTATAAATATTGGGTGGGGAGTCCCCCCTGTCTGCCTAACGGTGGACCAACCCATAAAACTGTAAATTACATGTTTTATGTAGTTCTATATTTTTTCCAATATATTGTAAACAAAAGAAAATAAATAAATAAATAAATAATGAATGTTTTTATCTCCGTATTTTTAAATAGTCGTCGTTGGGGGATGACCAGAGTGCCTAGCTCTTTCGAGCTTTAACCTCTCATCATTAGGATTTTGAATGACTGTAATGTTATGACTCTTGCCCTTTGTTAAATTAAAATACTTAAGAAGTGAAATATACATATAGCAGAATTATAAAGGTATAAATTCGAAAATCATGGAATGCACTAAGTGCTTGAAAATTCAATTCAAAATTAGTGCAAGCACCGAAAATGAAAGCAAGATTCAGATCAGTGGGTGGGTGGGCGCGGCATAGCCTGACCAATGGGGAAGCAGCTAAGGAACTGATGTCAAAAAATAAAGAAATAGAACTTTAACTATGAGAAATACAAAAAGAAAACAGCTTTTTTAATACCTATAAAATAAAATATATTGAGAAAAATCAAAAAGGATCATAGAAGATTAATTAACTCATAAAAGCTTATTTTTCCGAGGAAAAATAGAGTAATTTTGAATAAAACCAACTCACGGGGATAGAACCCGGAGCAAATCGCTTGGAATCAGCTACTCTGACCTATTGGCCACATATATTTTTAAATAAAATTTACATTCTTTATTTAAACCACGTTGTCAAAACATTCAGTCTTCATACAAGATTAACGTTAATTGGCAACGAACCTTAGATACGTAAGCGATGAGGACACCACCTGAATGGTCACTTTTTTTCTAAACCTCCACACAACGCCAACGTGAGAACTTGGAGCTTGTCAGTTCAAACGTGCATCAGTCCCGTTATATGATGGGTCTTTAGTAGAATCAAAATTCTAGTTAAACAATGCACACAACATTCTCCTCCTCCCTCTTAAGGGCTCGTGGCCATGACGACTCAGACGAACGAATCTGGTTAAAGCTAGATAAATGAATTCGATATTTGTCCTCACTTTCTTACTGATGAATAAATATTGATAGCTTAGTAATATTTACATTTGTATCTCTCAATCACTCAAGAGTGATACATATAATATTAGCTTCGTTGTTCCATAATACATATAATCCAAAAAGAAATAATGGAACTTTTACTCTTTCCTTATACATTCATTAAAAATATATTGAGAAACATTGACTTTTTTATGTATATTATCTCTTAGGAATATGAAAAAACGATCTAGTCTCAATCTGTAGCTTTTGATTAATTCTACTGTCCGATACAATTTCATGAATAAAACATTGCTGCTGTATGTATATTGTTTGTTTTTATAATTTCTTTTTGACTGAAATCCTTTGTACTTTTTTATCTATTCCTTGTGTTGTGTCAGGTATTTGATTACTTTGTAATTTTTTATTTTGTACTGTGCATTTCAGTTGCGACCGGTTCAGGATTTATTCAATGAATGTTTGTAATTGTATCACTTGCATTTCATCTCAAATTTTCTTCATTAGTGAAAAGGAAGCTGTCTTTTCGTTATGCGCCTGCATGTTTGGGGAACAGAATCGGGAAGTTTTTGAGATTTAATGAGACTATTGCGTGTGAGGCTGAAATTGATTTTTGACATTTATTCTTCCGTCAATGACAGATGCTGCTGTTCCTCATCACCTTGACATGTTCAGTAATTCAAGTTCCACACTTTTTCTCGGGAATAATTAAGACAGAAAATTGTTATTTTTTCGGGTGCTTCAATAAATAACGAGGCCCAGTGGCGTAACGGTGAGTTATAGGGGATCCCTACAAAGTCAGGTTTTGGGTTCCAAGCCGGATTTTACAAAGGCTATGTACTTGGCGTCAGCCAGGCTTTGGACCCCCTAGAATCCTGCCCCCTCCTCGATGCGTAGGTGTACTTTGCGCCACTGATGAAGCCATAATACAGGTTAATTCATAAAGTATACACTTTCCAGATTCTGTAAAATAAGGACAGGGACCACTTCAGTGAACTGTAAGGTAGATGAACTCATAAAGTTTGTGTTTATAGGCCCTGATGAAAGGGAATCAAGCAATGGAGTGCGTGAGTGAATATTAACGTCGCACTGTTCAGCTACGTGAAGGCTTTTGGCGATGGACCGCGTCATTTTGAACCAGGGTCAAGTGACGCAAACGACGCCTGAGCTGCTCCCCCTTCTCCTAACTACTACACCACACCAACGAGAGGACGTTTGAGCTCTCGACAGATTTAACGTGCATCGCTCCCCAGCACGGTGGGTCTTTAGTGGTACTGGGCTCGAACTCATGACACGCTAGCCATGATCCGATACCTTGACCACTTGGCTACCGCGGCTACATTAAGCGATAGAAGGCGTTTCACGCGACTAGTTAGTTGAAATGGCGGTGTCTGCAGTGAAGAAGACATTTGTGTTATTGATTGGAATCCTCAACTGCTGTGCAACGGCATTTTAGATCACGATTCGGAGAAGAACCTCCGACTAGAAAATCTATATGGCAATGGTATGAAAATTTTAAAACTACGAGTGGTGTGTTTGTGCAAAAGTTTCAGTCCTGGATGAAGCTGAAATAGCGTATTAACAGTCGCTGTCAATGAACTTGTTACCTTAACACGCGTTTCGGTGGAAATGGAGTAACGGCTCGATGTGTGTTGTGTGACTAAGGATTCAGTCAGAGAACATCTACGACTACATATATCAAAACACAAAACTTAAAATAGTCCCATACAGTTCTGTTACACGTGACATATAACATCTTATATTGTTCTTGATTTATAGAGCACTGAAACTGTGTTCTTTTTTTTATGACACAGTCAACCCCTGTATACCTTTATAACATTACTTATTAGAAGTTGTGTTTAAACTACGTTTAACAGCTTTCAAACACAAAATTTTGGAGTGAGTGTTAATTAACGGTCGCACTATGAAACAACACGAAGGATATTGGCAACGAATCTCGTTATTTTGAAACACGGACAACTAACGAGTACGATACTTGAGCTGGCACCACTTTCTCCAAAGTACTACACCAACGAGAGGACTTTGAATCTCGACAGGTTTAACGTACACCAGCCCTTCTACAAGGTGGATCTTTAATAGCACTGGGGCTCGAACTCATGATACTCCGGTTACAAGTTTGTGACCATAACCACTAGGCTATCGTGGCCACTACAAAATTCTGTACGAAACGAGTCTGGAACTCATAAGTTATCAATCGTCAAGTTGTTAACTGACCTATTAAGCTATCACAGTTCATCTAATGTAATCGAATAGATTGGTTGAAGCGTGGATGGTCGCTACCTTCCAAATTGTCAAGATCAGATTCAGAAGTCCTAATAATCCATTAATATAACTCATTCATGTGCAAAGAGTAATGATGTTCCCTTCAGGCTGTGCTATCCCAGTGATGACCGCCTAGTCATTAGTTTGAGCCCTTGCAACTCTGAGAACCCGCCTAGTAGAGGGGTTGATACACGTTAAATCTGTTGTGGCTCATTGTTTTCAAGTTGGTGTGGAAGTTTGGAGAGTGAGGTGTCAGTTCAGATGCCGTCTTCGTCTCTTGACCGTGGCTATTAGTTCTTGTGTTGCTGAAAAGTTCGACGCTAATAAACACCTACTCATATTCCCTTCAGGTTTAATACTGGACTAGGGGCGTGGCAACCGCCGTATCAACTATACGGGGCCCCACATTTCAGGGGACCCAAAATGTGAAAGCAAACAATCGTAATATGTTAAGGGGTGTTCCAGAAGGAATTTTGATATAGGGCCCTCTCAGGACTAACTACTACTGGACTAGTACTAATTGCCTGTTGTGTTGTTTTTCTTGTGTGTAATAGTAACGAATCGAAGGAGAACAATCTTATTGATAAACTACAATTGAATTATCACTTTGGGATGAAATATATTTTACAAAGACTTCTAGTTATTTTACTTTTTTACTTGATTCTTGACATCTATGTTTTAATAGATAGGTATGTGATCGATGTTTCATCTAATGTACAATAAAAGTGAAAATTTAAATTTATCCGGGTTAAGGTAATTTATTTTCTTAAACTTTTTTCGTTTCTACGGGACAGTCCGCTTTCCTCTTGTCCTCTCTCCTGTTGGTCCTTGGTAAAGAATATTCGAATATTTAAGATTTTCTCATATTTTAGTGCCAATGATCCTTAAAAGAAATCTGTTAGTATGAAAACTTAATATATCTAAACTTTTATGGAATGGGTGGGATAGGTTCGTTTTTGAATGAATCTTCAAATGAAAGGTAATGTCTCAGATTATATGTCGGTAGATTTTTTTTAAAGAAAATAATGCTCTATATTTTTTGTTCCTTTCTTCACCTCGTGGTTATTTCTCATTTACGTAGTTTGCGGTTAACGTTAAGGTTTTTCCTGTGATAATTTTCTATGTGCCACATACCTTCAAAGTGAGGATGGCAACGCCTCTGGGTAATCTTCCTTGGATACTTGGAAAAGTGAGACTTCCCTTAACTGGAACAAAATGGCGGTTTAGTGGAATCAAATTTATGACGGATGTACTCCTGAAGACCCCAAACAAACGTCCTTTTTTTCATTGGTTGTTGCAAGTTGCCTTCTGTACACAAGAAATTGCATAATGTGCAAGTAAGCCCTTCATTATAGTCGCACTATTGAAATGTTTTTTTTTTTATTCATTATTATCTTGACTTGTATCGGTCGGAAACCTCAAAACCGGAATTCCTTTGGAGTGCAATTCGAAACCACGAGGCAATGCCTGTTCTCCTTGCCCCCCTTAAGATTTCAAAAGATATACATTGTGTCAAGGAAATTAAAATTAGTGTAAATCTTTGTGCATATTTATTTTCGTCTACGTAAAAAGAAGCATTGTTAAGGTTCATCCAATTCAAAAGCTATTGATTTATTAATTATTTCATACTGATTTTTTTTTCGAAGTTTTCTTTTGAAATCGTACCTAGGAATAGTATCTCTTGTGAAACTTGCATTGTAATTGAAAGTAGAATAATTGTGCTATATGGCATATGCTTTTTAAAATTATCAAATTTTCTCAGCAAATTTGTCAGATTTATCTGTTTTAAGAACGTGTGGTTACGGATCCTTTTAAAACAATTTCAATATGTATTCTTTTAAAACCAGATAAAAGAAATTAATCTTAGATTAGTTAGTGAATTATAATACTTCCACTTCTAAATAAGTCTGACGTATCTTCATTGTTTAATGTTTTCATATTTTTATAATAATTAATAAATTTAACGCGTTCAAAGTATGGAATGAGTCGTTCCTAAATTAGTCACAACTTCTGATCGTATACCTCAGAGTTTGTTGTTTATCAAATTGCTTCGAATTTTAAACTATACGCTTTCATTTTTCTGTGTTTTTATCTGTGGATATTGATTCTGTTGACAAATATGTTGACGCATATTAAAAATATAGTTTTTTAATCAAGCTTATGTTCATTAAAGACTTTATCAAATTTTTATCCTTTTTGTTAAGTTTTTATTTTCAATTTTTCATCTAGCCGCGTTACGTTATATTCATGTATAAATTTAATTCTTTTTCATAAAAATATAGATGTAATTTTATGTGTATAGGATTTATTTTCTAGGCTTCAATATTTAATAAACTTATCGTCGAAGTATATATAAAAATTAACGCTGTGTCCTTTCGCTTACAATGCTTGCATTTTGTGTATTGTAAAATTTTTATTAAAGATAACTTCAGCATGGAATCATTTTAAATTTTATAGGGAAGGGAAAATTTCAAATATCTTACTTCAGTTGGATGTGAATATAATCTTGATTAGAAGTAATTTTGTGCATCTAAATACAGTTAAATATTTTACGTGATTTCAATTTCTACGTTTACGACTGTAGAGAAATAATAAAATAAATTCTTTTTGATTATTCAGCTAGAAAGAAGATACATTTCTATTTCAATATATACTTCAATGGGAAGTGTCATTCAATTTACATTTTCGCCAACCCATCTTTCTTTACTTACCACTTTGTATTTACAGCTTGTAGGTTTTGGGAGTCAACATGCAACAGAACAATTGCAGTTCTAAACATTGAAGTATTTACGTAGAGAAATATTTCAATTGAATTATAGATATGCTGAGCCAGGAATGGTCAAAAAAATTTTTGTGCCCACTTTTCATGACAGAAAACCAAATGGGCCCAAAATATTCTTTGTGTTAATATTTGAGAGCAAAGTTTTACTTCCATAAGGATAAAAAAAAAGCGTAAATATATAGATGTTTACAGATTTTGATAAATTTCGACAAGCAGTCCCATTCCTGATTTTTGACTCATAAAACTGATTCCCTCTATAAAATTAAATGTGGTTGCAGATGTACATACGAGAAATTGGCAGAATATCTGTCACTATTTTATTATGTTTATTGATTTTGTGATGAAATCTATAATTTACTAATGAATGACCATTTAAAAAAAGTGCTGCTTGTACAATGTAAGCTCTGAAAAATAATCTAAGTTTTTTCTTGTACCATTCTGTAAGATTTTAATCCTCCGTATAATTATTTTCGACTTTTTTTTTATTTCTTTTCTTTGACCCTTTTGTTTAGTTTTACTGTGACATTGAACTTGGATTGAAAAAACTTCATATGAAACTGAAGTCTACCTTAAGTCTCTCCTTTTGACCCTCACTTTCCTATTCATTAAGCTCTACAAATTTCTGTAGAGACTTGAAATAGCCAATAAAAGTTCATTGAGATTGAATTCTTGTGGCTGAATGGGGGGGGGGGGATTAGAGGAGCGGCTTATTGTAATTTCCGGGTTCGTGAATTTACGACTTAGGCGGTGATGTAATAAAAACAACTTGAGTTATATACGGATTTAAGAGAGAAAATAGCGAGAACCGAGTTTTATGAATCGATAAATCATACGAGTGGAGCTCGTTTGTGAATTTAAATTAAAAATTTACAAATGACAGCATTGAAAAATACATTGAGGTGCTATTGTACACAGAGATGAGTATTGACATTGTAATTTTTGAGAACTGATGAGTAATGAGAATTAAGAAAATAAATTATGTGTTACGTCTACAGCTATTAAGTACACTATTTACATTAATACATAAGTAATTCAAACTATTGGATATATCAAAACCACAGAATGTTATTTGTAAAGGAGGTCTTCCAAGTGTTTCAAACGGACTATCTCTCCACTCTCTTGGGGTGGAGGCGGTCGCTTCTTCTCGAATTACACTCGAGGTTCCTACTCTTGGGTAGAATCCAGCATTGTTTTTCTCACAGCCATCGGTTGTCTCCTTGATGTTAGATAAAAGAACCCCGCAATATCTTAGGGGTGCACGTGAACGGCATAATGTTATCTGCATAGGGAGCCGTTCTTGCAGCTGCGAAACGGGAAAACTTGACAGCATGTAAAATTTTAGAGATGCGAATCTGTCGAGTTTAACGATCTATTTTATTTCTTTTTAAGTCGTCCATTCAAAATTTGACTGAGTTTAGTTTTCACCCAACAACATGGATGGAAATTTCCAACCCTTCAGGTCCTTAAGCCTGGAAAGTGGGCGTCATGTAAGATGGAAACATGACAGAATAGTCCGTGTTACTTAGAAGTGTGATGTTGAGGGTCGATCAATCGAAACGTAACCAATTTGTTTGATATCTGCTGTTCCTTTTAGTAAAGAAGAAATTTGAAATGATGAGAACGGATGGCATTAGATGTATTAGGTCTGCCGGAAAGTTCTATCCATTTTTCGATTTAACAAATTAAAGTTTTCACACCTAAAACTTTATTAAGTTATGTAATTGTCATTATTATTTTCGACTTCTTACCAGAATGTTAGAAATTTGTTTATCCAGTTTTTTTTAAAAAAATGCTTTATCCCTAGAGGTGAAAAATTAAACAAATACTTGTCCATGTTTCGGAATTTTTTGCCCTGCAAAAAAATTTTTAAGAACAAAAACATCGAAGGGAGCAATGTCCAGGGACTGTGGTTAATGCGACAGCTTACCGACCTCGGTCTGCAAGTTTCTGATGAGCTCCTAAAGGCAGTGCAGGTTTATCCATTGGGTGCTTGGGCCAGGTGCCTTTCCTTAGATCCGCCAGTGACAAGGGGGCATGTAGATGTGCGTTGAGAGCCCGAAATGAGCTTAAACCGGCGCTGCCTAAAACAGCATGTGCCCTTATGTGGCAGCTTTATCATGAAAGCTGTATATCCTTCCTATTTATTGAGGTGCTGTTCTTAAATTACATAATTGCTTACAGTACCTCTCTGAATTTAGTTTTTCGTTCAGTTTTCAATAGCTTGAAATGTTTTGGTTCTCGACTGTCCCTCCATATACACAACATTCTTTTACTCAGATTCAACTTCGGCTTCATAGGGGGAGGGAACAGATTTCCCGGGTTCACAATATACCCTTTCCTCACAATATTTTCATAGGTAATCCACTTTTCATCCCCAAATTTCATTTGGTCCTAGAAGGGTTCTATTTTGTTCCGTGCAAGCAGGGATGTGTGCATGTGACCCGATCATTCAAATTCTTCTCAATTAACTTATGTGGCAGCCATTTCGAATATTTCCAAACCAATCCTAGTTTCCAATATGGCCCGAAATATTGCTTTGTTGAGCTGAATCTAGACTTAACGAACTTGAAACTTCAAAGTGGAACGGAGAGAACTTTCGAATACAAACGCAGTCGAAGGAAAACTCTTTTATGTTGTTGCTAAAGAAAGCAATGCGTATGAGCACATTTTTGCTTTTGTCAGTTAACAATCGTATCAGCTGACTGATTTTTAGTGTCCGTGTTGAGGGGACGAGGCACTAAATCTTTTGTAAATCGAAGTCTTCCTATTCATATTCATGTTGTGTGGAAGTTAGGATAGGAAGAGGCCAGCTCGGGTGCTGTCCTCGTCACTAGACCGAAATTCAAAATTATGAAGATCGTTGCCAACAGCTCTCGTGTTATTTCACAGTGCGACTAAAATCAAATCACGGTAATAATTGCATTTTGCGATTCTTCGAAAGTAAATATTCTGTGTTAAAAAGAATTGAGAATTATTCATAATAGAAATTTTACCTCGCAGAAAAATGAGTGTATGTTTCTATTTAATAATGTTATTTATAAAGTGTTAAATTTCTATATCATTATGCATTCAATTACGAATTTATTTGTTTTGGATAAGTTTTTTCTCCCATTGCGTTTCTCGATATAAAATCGCGTATTCTGTGTCTGTCACAAACCGATAATAATCTTTTCCAAATAGAGTTGATTTTCAGAAAAGGGGTAATTATGTTTCACAAAATGAATTTCCTCTTTGTTTACACTTCAAAGCTACAATGACTACTTTTCTGCTGTTGATTTCAAGGTTAGTTGACCTCCGCTTGTTATAATAAATTATTGCATCATTCATGGCTGTAAAAATAAGGAAAACCATTAACACAGCCTACAATTTTGATGTAATAACTCTTGTGAAAAAAAATATATATTCAAGTTTTGCGTGCTGAATTCTATACATTTTAATTTTGGCGCTTCTGTCATCGCGTTTCGTGACAGGATCGTTAGCAGACAACGCGTTTCTGTAAGAGTACGTACGTTATCTACTTCGCGTTGGCGATTTAAAATATCTGACTGTATAATTTCGCCTGGCTGGGGTTCTAAGAGTTACTTATTATTCTTTGTTTAAATTGTCAGTATTTTTTAATTTTAATGCTTTTGAAGATTTTGTTTTTGGTAGTTTCGTTTGGAGGTTAACGGAAAATGGATAAGATTTTTTAGAAGTTTGAAGCATCCGTGTTTAAAAGGATTTTATATCTTGTCTGTTATACCGTCGACCGATTTTGGCAAATCAAAAGACATCGCTAAATTCCTTCGTGTCCGTGCAAGATGGAAGACAAATGCGTATTTCTGTTTTTACTCTTCGAGAATAAAGTTGAAAAAGATATTTATCCAACGGTCAAGAAGACAATATTGGCTTATTGACCATTTGACGGTTGTCAGTCGGGTATTCATCGAATCCAGTGCATTGGAGCAGGTGGTCGCCATCCATTCTGCCATGGCCGCAGAGTGGGTATATTCAGCCAAGCCAGTGGAGGTATATTCCCAAAAAGTCATGTCCAGTGGTTTCGCGAAAGCGGGATACGGCCTCGGCTCTCAACAGGTGCCTCAGGATAGGACCCGCAGTGACTAGGGTTTCCCATGGCTTTTCAATGCTCTTTGTATTTTGGATCGTGGCAACACATTTGTCAATGTGGGTATAATGCTCTTTGCTCTTCTGAGGGTTAAGGGGACTTCCCGGTTGAGTCGACTCGTCCCCCTGCTTGGCTTTTTGGTCGGCTCTCTCATTATCAGGGATCCCAACATGACTTTAGACCCACTGTAAGGCGAAAATCCAGCCGTATGAAATGAGCTCCGCGATTTTAGTTCGTCACTAAATTGTGTTTATGCACAGTCGGTTGGTGTGTTACTGCTTAAAGTTGAAATTGCAGCTTGAGATTCGGCGAGGATCGAAAAGATAGAGAAAGTTAAATACTTTATTTAGACTAAACACGTACACCTCTAAAAGAAACGAAAGATCTACTAACAATTACATTATACAAGCTGCCAAAACGTTGTAGTTGCATTCAGAATTGCGACAAATGGGTCTTGTGTAAACGACTCCGCATGCATTTTCGTAAGATAATTTAAATTATGTGTGTGTGCAATTCCGTGATGTTTCTTGTTTTCCCAAACCCCACAGTCCATCGACTTTTTATGAATGTGCATCAATATTGAGATCAAAATTTTTCCTGTGATGGACTTAAAAATGTTTGAAGTTTGCTGCTGTGTTTTATGCGCTTTCCAAGAATCGGAGAAAATCGTGGATTCTTCGATATTTTATTTTGTTTTTCCCAAAAGACTGTTTGAAATTCTTTTCGGAGCTTGTACAATGTACTCGTTGATCTCACTACAAATTCTTTCGAATCTCCATTGTTTTCACAGCTATCTTCCCATTTGATTTTCTGTTTTCGAAAACGAAAAGAAAAAAAAAACCTTTCATCAATTTTCCCATTTTTCTAGATTCATTGCCCTTTTTAAAAAAAAATTTTCAGGATAATACTGTACTTTTTTGGTAATGAGTCCAATCTATCAGTTTGGTCAGCTCAATCTAAATGTTCTCTACCCCATTCAATCAGTAGCACACACAAAAATTTTCAAGGGGGGGGGGAGTCCATGGTCGAAAGTCCCTCAACTCGTATCATACCTCAAGACAACACCCATTGATTCTTCTGATTTTGTTTACAAAAAACAGTAAAAAATGATTGAATTAATATTTAGCATTAATTAATAAAATAAATGGGTAATTACAAGTGCTTAATTAAATTTTATGTAATATATATAGGATTATCGTCAATCGAAAAAAAAAAACTTAAGGACTTTGGGGGGGGGGTGTCCAGACCCCCAGGATACCCCCTTTTGTGCGCCATTGCATTCAATAGATGTAAATTATTTACATCAGCTATACTATGAGTCAAAAGGTTCCGGAAATGGTGCCCCACATTCACGCAGGTGTTCGTTTAAGGGGAAATATCTGTTTCGGGGGGCTTGTGGCTCTAACGAGGAAAACATACAGCCACCTGGAATTCAGTTCCTGTGTTGTTGGCGTTAGCTGCAGATCATTTCTGATAAAATGAATTTTTCATTGGTCCAATTTTGCAATGTTGTCTTTTGAGCCGCGTGCAAATATCAATTATGTATTTTGCTTGAGATATCACTTTCTGAAGCGCACGGGATGCTGAAAAAAGCACACGGAAACGATTCCAGCATCAGAGGATTTTTACCTTTTTTCCATGGATGAAAAAGAAACTGAAGGGACATCGTTTTGTGGATTCAGATGCGGTGATTCAAAGTACGACCAAGCAACTGAAGGACCTCTTAAAAAAATTATAGTTTAAAAAAACTAAAAAACATGCTTTTATATTGAATCGAACTAAAAAGTAAAAGCGTGTTTTTTAGTTAAACTATAATTTATTTTTTAATTTTTTAGTTCGATCTACTATAAAAGCGTGTTTTTTAGTTTTTTAAACAAAATATTTATTTATTGTTGAATTTATCCAATTTATCCTTGAGTTTGATATTTGAAGCTGGAATCACGTGGCTGTAGAATTAGTCTTGCTCTTCAATGGATATTAATTAACGGGTCTGAAGTGTATTTATTCTCTCTTTACGAGGCCTCGGATGAGTCCCGTATCGTTTATTAGATTCCGTCTCTTATGAACAGGTTAAACAAAAAAGTGTGTAAAGAAGAAAAAGTTCGAATTAAAAAATTTTTAATGCACCAGGTTTTTATAACGGACTAACAATTATAAAATTCCACCTTTTCGTTTTTGTTTTCTTTTTTCGCATTTTCATGCATTGTCATCGACTTCTGAGCTATGGTCCAAATTTCAAGTCTCTAGCTTCTCGGAAAGTCACGCAGCTTAAAATCAATTACAAAATTCCACCCGGACAGACATTAAAGTAAGCGAATTAATAAAAACATGGTAACATGAAGTGTCAATCGTTTCTTCACCTTTTAAACGTGTTCCTTTCATGTTAATTCGTATCATCACTTCTAAACACATTGCTTTATAAAAATAAAAAATATTTAGCAGTTAGAAAGCAAATTATTTTTTTTCCACATGCATAAGCCTTTTTTTTTTTATTTTCAGAAAAATATTTATATTATAATAAGAAATTGATAACACACACCCACCCTCCACTTTTTCAGGTACAGAACACTTTTTTTTTTTTTATTTCTATTAACCGCAAGTGTATTTTATACTTGCATACAATTAGCTTTAAATTCAAAACACTTGCTATAGGGTTACACCTAATTCTTTTAGTCGCTATCTGAAATAAGTCGCCAAATCTGGAAATGATGTATGAAATTAGTCGCCATATCTGGAAATGGTATATAGAACAAGTTGCCAAATTTAAAAATGTTATATACAATAAGTCGCCAAATCTGGAAGTGGTATCTGAAATTGTCGCCAAATCTGATTATCCTTATTCCTGACGATCCTGAAAAGAACAATGGAACAAAATTATGAAATTATTGTATTGTCATCGGTCCTTGACAAGTGTGCGAAATTTCAAATGAATCCGATCTTTTTAAGTTGGTAAAAATCTAGTTCTAAGATTCCGTTACATGCAAGTGAAACTTATAAAAGCGTATTAAAAAGTGATTCCAGGATTGTTCTGAACAGTTATACGAATGCTGCAACTAGTGCGTGGCTGCAGGAGTGCAGTACCTTGAAAGCCAATAAGATTATTGTTCTATTTTTAAATAACTTGTAATTGACCTAATCCGGGAACTCTTTCACCCTGCCTTTGTATAAAAGAATCTTAGTACAGTTTACCCAATTTTTTATCCTTCTAACCATGTACTTCGAATTCCGATTCGCTTATAGAAACGTATCACGTAACATCTCCATTGCTTAAATTTTTTTAAACATAAATACATACAGGGCCCGTTTGCTCCCTTTTTTTCAATGGAATGATTCTGCATGTTGGAAATATTCCACTGCATTCTCTTCCATAGATCTCATATTTTAATAATTTTTTTACAACGAAATAAAGGAAAATGTTATAAATTAAAAGTTTGGTTATATGGCTTTCGAGCACATACGCGATCGAAATTATTGTGTCTGAACATGCGCTGGAACGGGTTTCTCCACTAACAGCTGCATATAGCGGTATATTTAGCGACATCTTTAGGTTTGAAGAAGTGGGTCTTCGATAATAATAAGTATCATCACCAAAGATATTACCAGTTTGACATAAAACTATTTGACACCAACCCGAAAACATTTGCTAAGATTTATTAAAAACCACCGAAATTCACTAATTGCATGAAGTTAAAAGTGCATATTTTTTTATAATATACCTCCATTTTTCATTCTAATATGGAAGCAAAATAATTGGCGAGCTGCTGAATCATGTAAATCAGGATTGCATTTGTGAAATTAGAAATAGTGCTAGTATAATATAATTTATTTTGATACATTATCATATATCAGACTTAAAATTGTGGGTCCTGTATGTGGTATGACGCAATATACGTACTGGAGTTTTCCAATTCACATTAATCCGTAATATTCGTTATCCTTTTTGTATAAGTCCATCGAATCAAATCTGTTATTTAAAGCCATTGTATTTAATTTTCACATTAAAGTAATTAACTGTTACTTGATTCGATACGGTCAAAATGCATACGTTCTTTAACCAAAAGCTTTAAGTTCTTCAGCACAAAGCTCATTTCAAACTTTCGCCCTGGATAGAAGTTCGAGCAGCAAATATTCGATATAATTTTACTTTTTAATTTTAAAACATCTTATAATTCTATTGATTATTTTATTCATTTAGATCTTATTTCATATTTTGCGGTTTTTAATTCGTTATATTTTATAATTTTTTTCTGTGTCAATTGAAGGCTCAGAGAAAATTTTGAATGTCCAAAAATATTTTTCAAACCACAGTAAAAAAAAATAGTTTTTCGTTTTTTTCTTTCTTTGTTTAAAATAATTTTTGTCGTGCATGTCTCTTTAAACAGAAAATTATTGAACTGAAACTTATTTCAAAATATTACATTCTAGGTTTTCTTGAAAATATAATTTAATTGGCATATCGTCATATCAAAATAAAAAAGAAATGTTATTTGGAACGTAATAAAAATTTTACTAGAAAAAATTAAAAAAGAAAAGTCATTTGTAAAACTTCACAAATTACTAAGCGTGGCTTTTCTTTGTGGTAGAGAAATTTGCGAATGATCGAGAAACAATTCTAAGAAAATCCTCTATATTTACTGATACTCTGTCATTTCCAAACAAATTATTCCTGGAAAAATTCCGAATTATGCAACCCTTTCTATATTTTATCGAATCATTTATATTTCACGAAATTGGCAGCAATCTGCGACATTGCAGACTGTTGGTTAAATATCGATTAAGGTATTGGAATCAAAATATTTTTTCTGGGATGTGCGCACATCAAACAAATAATGAATCATTTGCAATTACGACATTTCTAATGTTGTGGGTATCCGTAAATTGTAGTTGCTGTTTTTTTTAAATTTATTTTATTCGAACTTTTCTGACTTCGAATATCATTAAAATATTCAATATAAATTCCTAAAGGCATGAATAAAATAGAAAAATCTTACATTTTAAAATGTTGTACTGTCAAAGAAATTGCATAATTGAAACAAAGAAATCTTTATATATTTCTCCATATAATGTGACAATTGAAATTGTTGGTATTTTTATCGGTTTTAAAACACATGAGAAATTGATGGGAAAATTAGCTTTTTCTTTAGTGAAAACTTTCCAGTGTTTTAAATGTAGAATGTACGAAAATATTGCTTATAAGTCCGTTTTTTGGTCATAAATTCAAAAAAAAATTTGTTTATATAAAATTATTTTAGTTGTTTCAAAAATGGTACATACAGTCACAGGACTTAGGAGAATGAAGATATTTTATTCTCTAGTATTTTTAATTTGTTTATGCAAAATATTAATAAAACTTGAGTGTGTGTGCATGGAGTAAAGGAGAGCAAGAATTTTTCATGGGAAGAGGAGCACTTTATTTTCTTACTTCAAAATTACTTTTAAACTACCTTTGTTTATTTTCGTGAAAAGTATGTTTTTGTGGAATACGTGAATTCGAAAATTATTTTTTCTGAAATGGAGACAAATTTTATTAAAAGTTGTCTGTAAAATTTCAATATATAGCAATCCTTATGGAGGATTAAACCACTCCTATCGCTCTCCTAGTTTCTTCTCTGTGTTTTAATATTATACAACTAGCTGTTACCCGCCCGCTTCGCTGGGTATTTCAAGATGTTTTATAAATTTTTACTGCTTATATATATGTATAAATTATTGAAATCTAAGTCCTAGTATTAAGAATTCGATTGAATTGAAAAATATACTTATACCTGTAACTGTCACCTGTTGATAAAAAAAAAAGGGCAGAACTCATCTAATTTGTATTTTCTAAAAATCTCTAAAATTGAAGCATAGAATGATGTTTGCTCTTTCGTAACTCAAAAACCAAGTGGATTCCCGCAAAACCAATTTTCGGTGGATCTCTACTCCGTAAATTGAACATGCAAGCCAAATTTCAAGTCTAAATCTAACAGAAAAAAGCAAAAGTTTTACTATAAATATCCCCGTAATCCCGTTGAGAGCCGTTTTCCAAAATTACCGCTCTTAGCGGATTTCAATTCAACAAAAGAAAAATGCAAACCAAATTTCATTATTATAGTCCTTGTAGCTCGAAAAAAGTAATTTTTTTTTGTTAATAAGTCCCAGTAACCCCCTGCAACCCCCCAGAACTTGATTTGCTTAAAATTTATTCTTAGTGGATCCCTATTCAACAAAAGAAACATGCTTAACAAATTTCAAGTATATGGGTCTAACAATTAAAAACAGGAATTTTTTTCTGTAACTCCTCTTGACCACTCGCAAACATCTTTAGGGTTCAATTTTCATTTTACTCTTTGTTAGAGGAACTCTATTTCATGAAAGGAACATGCCTACCAATTTTCAAGCAGGATGATCAAGTAGTTTAAAAATGGAAATATTTATCGATTACGCCTCTTAATCTCCCGAAATTAAACTTGGTAGTTGATATTCGCGAAACCCATTTTGTAGCGGTTCTCTACTTTACGAAAGGAATCTGCTTATCAAATTTCAAGACTGTACGTCTAACAGTTTAAAAATGGGGATAATTGTCTATAACGCCACTTGAGCACCCGCAACGCTACTTCTGGGTCTGTTTTCACAAAACCCATTTTGTAGGGGAATTGCACTCTTTGAAAGGAATCTGCTTAGCAAAATTTAAAGATTGTGCGTCCAATTAATTAAAAATGCAAAAAAATTATCAATAACGCCCTTTGAACCCCCGCAACACCATCTAGGGGTCGATTTTCACAAAACACATTTTGCAGTGTATTTCTATCCTATGAGAGGAATCTGCTAATCAAATTTCAAGACTGTGAGTCTAATAGTTTAAAAAAAGAAATAATTATTTATATCTGCCCTTAACCCCCCACAACACCCCTTGGGGGTTAATTTTCTCCAAACCCGTTTAGTAGCGGATATTTACTCCTGGAAAGAAACTTGCCTACCAATTTTCAAGCATGTAGGTGAAGTAGTTTAAAAACGGATATATTTATCTATTACGCCCCTTAATCCCCCGCAACGCCACTTAGAAGTCTGTTTTCACAAAACCCGTTTTGTAACTGATCATTATTCTACGAAAGGAATCTATATATCAAATTTAAAGACAGTGCGTCAAATAGTTTAAAAATGGAAATAATTATCTATAACGCCCCCTAAGCCCCTGCAACGCCACTTGGGAGTCGATTTTCAGCAAACTCATTTTGTAGCGGATCTCTGAAAGGAATCCGCTTACCGAATTTCAAGATTGTACATCAAGTAGTTTAAACATGGAAACAATTATTATTAAAGCCCTTAACCCCCCGTAACGCCCCTTGCGTTTCGAATTTCGGAAAATCCTTTCTTAGCTACTCTATCAAAGGAACATGTCTACCAAATTTCAAGTCTGTAGGTTGAATAGTTCCAGAGATTTCGTGATTAGTCAGTCAGTGAGTGAGTCGCTTTTCTCCTTTATATATATAGATTGAATGAGTTATCTAATTCCTAGTCATGTAATGCTAGATTGTGAAATTATTATAAAGTTTGAGAAATGTTCTTTAAAATTACTCGGGGATGCGTTCCAATTACTCTTACCAATGCGTTCTGTTTATTCTGTTATCAACTATATTGATTTTTAGTATAAAATAACCGTATTTAATTAATCATTTTCTTATGTTTAAAAAAATTGTAAGTAAAAATTAGCTTCAGAAGAGAATTTTAATTTCATATATATTCCTTAGTTTCAAATAAACGAATCTGAATTTTCAAATAATTTTGAATTGTTAGATTTTTTTTTCTAAGTGTTTGTTAATCTGAAGGTTTTAGCGACAAGAAAATTCTTTTATTTTCGTGTTGTGTGCTAAATACACTACTGTAAAAAGAAATTATAAGACTTGTGGGATTTTTATTCTTGTATTGGTTGAATTTTCAACTTATTCTGTGATGAAAAATAAAAAGGCTTTGGAACAAATATAAAAATCAATTTTTTGTCAGTGTGAAGTATTAGATGAAGACTAATACTTTTGATTTTCAAGGATCTCTAGATTTTGAATATTACAAAAGTCATTATTTTTCTTACTCTTTGGTATTGCAATGTTTGTTGTGTGCTAATATCGAGGTGAAGCCAACATTTCTATAAGAGAGGCTTTTCGTTGCATCTGTTAATATCTCATTTCACACCTATCTTTGTTTGCTTTGACGATTTTTGAACGTTAAAAAATGTTACAAAAAAAAAAAAGATATCATCAAAGTGTTGCCGGGTGGACTGGAAACACCCGGACGCACATATAATTGAGCATAAAACTCTTTCCTTGTACCCCAGTACTTTGCATAGGGATTCAATTACTTTTCCAAATAAAAGCGCCTTTTGTGTTCCGTATTATTTAATGGAAGAGAAGACAGAACAAACAACCAAGGCTGTTTCCTTTTTCTCTGTCAAATCTATTATCTAGAGTCAAACAAATGTCAATCCCAGATGATGAAATGGATTGTGCTCCAAACCCACACGTAACCAAGACACTACTATTCGCCGCTTATGACCACTAATAGCGGGCCTTTAAAAAGGCACCGACCAATCATGCTGGGGCTCATTCATAATGAGAAAGTGTATTTAAGCCCATAGAGTTTTGGGGTGTACTGTTTTTTTTACTCTTTTTATTAGAGTGTGGCGGAAAAATCGACGTAGAACTTTGGGTCTTCTTTGAACTTTCCTTTTTCAGGTAATTTCCTCTTTGCAAGACCTAATTTTCGATTTTTAGTTTATTTGCTTATATTCTCAGACTTTTATTTATTTTTACTTTTAAACCTTATCTATAATCATTCAAAGATTTCTTATCTGAAAATTAAAGAATTTTTTGTGATTGTGATACGATGCAAATAGAAATTTAATTTAGAAATTTTTGTATTTTAATTTACTTCCCCCTCCTCAATTTTTGATTTTTATAGAATTGACGTAATGAATCAGTTGTATATATACTGGTTTATTTAAGCAGAGCGGTTCTTGCAAACTTATGGATTTTTTTTACCTAATGCACAAATTATTCATAATGAATGACTAAAATGTTTTTTTATATCATTTAATTCGACTTTTATTGTAGAATTTTTAAACCCCTTTTAAACAAAATATATTATACTTTTTTTTGTTTCCTGCACATTATTTTAATCAAGAACTTCAAAATTTTAAAATAACTTCCATATGTCGCGTTCTAACTGTTTTATATCTAGAATAAGAATATAAATCTCGCTTTTCCTGATGTTTTAAGCCAGTGGCCTCCAACCCCAGGCCGTTGACTGGTACCAGTTCGGGGATCAAATGGTACAGGGCCGTTCGATGAACATTAAATTGTTTCCATTTTATTTACTGGTGTATAGTGCTCGAGGTTTTGTGTGATTTTCCATGGAAATCACTTTAAACTCCATGTTAAATCGTTTTGTATTCATTTTTGGTGTAACTATTTTATTCTGAAGGCATATTTAAATACAATTTTATTAAAATTATTAAATCAACGTCCCACCATCAGCGGTCCGCCACGATAAGAAAGAAAACGTTTGGAAGGACTGCTTTGAATTAGTACTTCCAAACGTTTTTATCATCTCTGACCGGTCAACCTTGACAATTTAATCGCGGCCTGCTTAGAGGAGGGAAGCGTTAATTGTTTATATTTTAGATTGTTTTTATTTAATGATTTTAATTTAATTGAATTGAAACATACCTTCAAAATAAAATACGGTTACACCAAAAAATGAAAATAAAATGATTTAACATGGAATATGAAGTGATTTCCACAAAAAAGTCGCACAAGCCCGAAAGAAATACCCCACAGTAAATAAAATGGAAATAGTTTAATGTTTCTTGGGCAACCCGGTACCATTTAATCCACGGCCTGGGGGTTGCGGACCACTGGTTTAAACGACTGGTTTCAATTAAATACTTGCCACTGTGTTGAAAGGCTAATGCACGTTCTGCTTTTTTTGGCTGTAAGTACTTATATTTGCATTGTGGTAGTTTGGAAAGTAGAGTGCCAGAGCTCTGGCTTTGTCCTCGCCAATGGCTCTCGCATTGATTTAGCGAGCCGCTAATAAAATTCATCAGTAATGATTCTCGTTTGTTTTTGTCAAATGACAACGTTGTAACGTTTTCGCGCCTCACAGCTGCAAAATTGGCTTCTTTATGTAGATAGGATACACCGTTCATATCCACACGTGCACCCTTATGTGGCGGGTCTTTTCATCTGACATCACGTCGCTAACCGATGGTCGTGAGAAACCTAACGCGGAACCCTGAATGTAATTCGAGGTGTAAGAGGTGACCACACCACCCCAAGAGAGTGAAGAGACGGTTCCAGTTGAAACGCTCGAGAGAAAGTTTGTGTTTGCCTCCTCCTTCATAAATAAGATATTCTGCAGAATGGAAATAGTTAATAGTTTGAATAACTTGTAACCAACAGTACTTAATGTAATTAATAGCTGTGGACGTAATAATTCAATAATTTAAGTCATACGGCGCGCGTTACCCATCAATTTTCCCAAACGTCACAGCGTGTTTGTTCCTGAAATTTTGTGGATGCTTTTCTGTTAAAAAGACCTTCAACGGTAACAAATACAATAAACTTGGATTTTTTTTTTTTTTTTTGCAATTTATTACTTTTTTACAATTTTTTTTTTTTTTACAAACATTATTCAAAAATACGAAAGTTTAAATGTTTAACTATTCAAAACGCCTCGGCGATGAATTGTAAGAAATAATATGTACGCTTAAGAAGAAAGTAAAAAGAGAAGTTTAATTAAAACCTGAAAATCGAAACTGAATCATTTTGTATAAAAATGTGTTCTTGAAACACGTGATGAAAACAATTCACGTGCATGCAATATTTATGTGCGCAGGAAACTTTCTCTGTGGATGTATTGATTCATCATCCTATTTCATCGCGTGCCATGAAAATTGCATGGATGAGAGTAACTTTTTTAAGTGTTCGAAAACATATTTACATTCAAATTTCCAGAAGCATAACGGATGATGGCGTAATTAAGATTCAATCTACTAATTAACCACATTTTAAAAAAAATCAAAATGTAGAGTCTATCGAATTTCTCTAAAAAAGCTGGCATTTTTCAAATGTATTGAGAGGGATATATTCCGACGAGAAAGTTAGTTTTTTTTTTATTTGAAGCATTTATTTAACTCGATGAATATTTTCTTCTTCTTGTCAGCTGTTAGAATAAAATTTCCCTTAGCTATATAAGTTTACGTCATTATCTTTAAAATTCTATTTTTCTGACCATTATGGCAGGGGCGGGCTAACTTTTCCAGGGCACGGGCTACTTTAAATTTTTTTTCAAGGTGTTGCGGTTTACCCAGTGGCGTAGGTGTGGTGAACTAAGAAAAAGGCCTATAGTTTTTTTATAACTTAATAAGTACTTAATATGCGCTTACCTAATACATAACTACAATAAAAAAAGCTTACACTTTTAAAACCGTGTTAAAAAGCAACACGCAAAGATACAAACATAATAATAATAGCCACAAATGTAATATCAAATGATGTAATCATCAACAGTTCAAAATGCATTATGAAAAAATATGTAAAATGAGTTCTCGTAGTTATAGTTAGAAGACTCAATCTGCATACTGTCAGCTAGTCTTGAATATTTCGGTACATACTAATTGTTAATCTTCAGGCGATCACCGCAAATCGCGATCGACTTAATGACCATCCCAGTTTTATGGAAATAAGTTTTTATTAAATTCACACAGCATATATAAAAACGAGAGAGAAGAATGATTTTTTTAAAGAACTGGTACATTTTTAACTTCGAATAAATTACCAATAATTAAAAATGAAAATGGCAGCGATTTTTAAGCTAAAATATTTGTATTTACGGGGGAAAAAATTACACTAAAATAATGAATTGGAAGAGAAATATTATACAATGTTATAAATTTCTTTAAAAAAGTTACCTATTGTCTATTAAAATATTATACGTATGATCATAACTTTAACTCTTATCTAAATTGTAGCTACTTAAGTTTAAATTAATTGCATATATAATTGCTGAAGCAGGGCATCTTTTTCAATACCTTCTTAAAAATTTTTGGATATATTTATTTCGAACTTTTTTCAAAAAAAAAAGTCTCACTTGATAATGATATTTCTTTTTTGTATGCTATTAATATAAATAATGTAGTCAAGTAAAAAATCAAAACCTGTGTAGAACGTGTTTTTATTATTATCTTGATAATTGGCAGAAAAATTTATAAATTTTTTTACAGTTTTAAATACTATTAATTTTTGTTTTAAAAACACAACACAGTTCCTATTTCATATTTGCGATGCTGTAATTCATTATAATAGGGATTAAAAAAATCCTACTGAATGAATTTGACTTTCAATTTTTTTTATGTCGAAGCATTTGAAATTATGATAACCTAAGAGTACTTCACAGATAGTTTTGAGAACTTTATGTTACTGAACTCTATAATAACTATCTCACTACTTCAGAAATTCGATTTAGAATTTGTATTATATTTCTATGTATCCACTTCTGTCATTTATAAACGTTTGGTATCTCTTTTCCAACACATGCAGTTGTCTCATTTTTAGCAGAATTTTGAAATAGTCAGTTAAGCAAATATCAAAATTTTAGAAAAAAATAATAAATATTTACTATCGGACAGGGCTTCCTGTTTTATAAAAACAGCTGGTGGAAATGATCAAGGAAGTATCCTACGTAATTTTCGTAAACTTAGCAGTATAACTCCTCAGATGGTGCGTATCTTTTGGAAAAGGGCAGCGCCCAGGAAGCGATTTTGGATTTACCTAGAAAAAAATTAAGATTATGGTATCACTCGGAAATGCGAAGTCTTCATGGAACTATTGTTTCGAAATCAATACAAAGGCGTTTTTTTCCCCCTCCAAGAACCGGAATATTTCGAACTTCCGTACTGAGGTACAGAGAACGGAATTCAGTTTCCATCCATACGAAATTCAGGTTTAGGAAGTGAAAATACTTGTAGTAATTTGTTAAGGTATCTGTTTTTAACCCCCCCCCCTTCCCCTGAAACAACTGCTGTGTTTTCCCCATTTCATGTTTTAATGATTTAAATGTGAACTTTCATACTTGCATTTTTCTGGTTGTCAGTGGTTGGGAATTGATCTCAACGTTTCTTTAAAATTTACTATTGAAAATGTTCGAAAAGCGGAAGTAAATGTCTTTTTCAAAGGAATTCCCGCTATGTATTTACTTCAAGTTTTATGCTAAAATATGAGAATTACCAAGTAGTATATCTTTAGTTTTTGAAAAATTCTTTCGCAATTGGAAAAACTTGTCTTAGTTTACCAACTTTTTTAATGAATATTCTTAAATATATTCCATATTATTCATATTGTTTTTTACTCCCAAATGCCCTTAATTTCACAGTATTGCGATATTAGTGAACAGTTATGATTTTGTGTTAAAATTTATAAAAACCTATACGAGTGTATTTAGTTTTTTTATGCGCTCAAAGTATCGCGAGTGCTAATATTTTCATGTGAATGTATTTAGAAATCTTTCCAAATACTTCCATAAGCTCTCTAATTAATTTTTAAGAAAAGGGACTATCTTTTCTATTAAATGCTTTCAAAAATTCTTTTTTGAAGGATTTTTTTGTGTCTCAAACACAAACGTCTTTTGTCGACGGAGGGATTATATTTAAAAAAGCACGTAGAGCTTAAGGGGGTTCACCCATGTGACGGCTTATTTTTAGAGATTTTTTTTTTTGACAACCAGTAATAAGATAGAATTTTAAGTTTTTTTTATCATTTAATTATTATTATTTTTTTTTTTTTTTTTGGATTTTAAGAGTATATGTACATAAATGTTGAGGCAAAAATATTCAATAGAACGTGAGTTATTGAACAACACACCCGCCTCGAAAAAATGGACGTTCACTTCCTCCACGATTCCGGCTGATTGGCTTATCTGAAATATAAAAAAAATTAATGGCATTTCAATCTATAAGCTTAAATGCACAGAATGGACTATACTCAATTGAAAATATCCAAATTTGGATTTTTGGTAGACCTCTGAAGAAGTTATGAATTTCATGGGTTTTTTTGTTGTTTTTGTAAAAAAAAAAAATAGAAATATTTTGAACTTTAGAACGATCGTAGTATATATTTGGTGCGTATATATGTGCTGAGCCTACACTATAAATTTGAAGTAATGGGGTCAAAACGTCTTGAGATATGATGAAGGAAAGTTTGAAAAACACAGTTTTGTGAGAAAAGTACGTTTAAATAGTCTATGTCCGATTAAAACAATGAAAATCTTAACTTACCCTCAATTGGCGATGCCGGTGGCGAAGACTGAAACAAGTTCGACGAAATATTCAACAACTATAGATATTTCCTTTTAAACCTCTACAAACTTGTATGAACGTATATTTGCATAGAAGGGTCAATGGTATCAAGCAGACTGTACACAATAGGCCCAGCCTTCGATTGCCAACTCAGTGCTCCGAACAGGTGCTCTTCTAACTCTTGCTTCTTTGTAGCGACTTCGAATTTTAAAAAAAAATTGCTTTACCATCATATTCCAAACATGTTGAAAAAGCAATTTATGGGGGGGGGGGTTGATTTTTTTTTAAACCCATTACATGGGTAAACCCCCTTAAACTTTCGATAACCGCGATCCCCTTTTATGTATCAGCCTGACATCGCCGACCCCCAAAATTCTGAATATCCCTTCCTGACTTACAAAATATGGCTGAGGGATTTAAAGGTACCTCACAACAACCCTAAGACTGACTGCTGCTTTACAAACTTTTTTAACACATTCTTTTTCCCTTCACGAAAATAGTAAGCATCTAAATAAGGATATTACGTTGTAGAAATGACTATGTATAGTTGAAACAATAAAAAAACTGAATTAATATTCTGAATCGAAGTGTATCTTCTAGTAGAGTTTTTTTCATTGGGGGTGATTTAGTAATCTACTTTAGGGTTTGCACATTCTTCACGAAGCCTTTCAAAGTCTGTAAAAGATTGAAATTTTCTCAAACCCCTTCTGAAAAAGCTGGTGACTCCTGGGGTACGCGGAACACAGTTTAAAAACCAATGACGTAAGACGAAAATGTCTATACGTAATATTTTTGCCAAATAGTTAGACTGTTAGTTCATAGGGGGACTCGATGCCCCTTGTGTGCGCCGCTATTCTGGGCCGTATGCGGCCTAATAAGGGACTGCAAAGCGCAAGAAATATCAATACCCGCGACAAGAAAATATAATTATAATAGTTACTGAAAGCTCCTTGTGCCCAATTGCCTACTACCTACTCTTCCGTTGACTCTGAATCCTCTTCAGTGGCCGCGGTAGCCAAGTGGTCTAGGCATTGGATCGTGGCTAGCGTGTCATGAGTTCGAGCCCAGTAACACTTAAGACCTGCCCGTGTAGGGGAGCGATGCGCGTTAAATCTGTCGAGAGCTCAAACGTCCTCCCGTTGGTGTGGTAGTTAGGAGAGGGGGTGCCAGCTCAGGTGTCGTCCTCATCACTTGACCATAGTTCAGAAGGACGAGGTCCGTCGCCAAAAGCCCTCGGGTAGCTTGACAGTGTGACGTTAATATTCACTCACTCTTAAAATTGTTAATCCTAGTTAGATACCGTAATGTAGCCTTGAGCTATAAGCTATTGAAAATTGGTGATTTATCAATATTGACGCACGAAACCAGAAATAAATAACATCGAAAGGGAGGGGAGATGACTATTTTAGTAGCCAGCCTCGGATTTTTACAACTGAGTGCCTTAGGCTTCGGCTCAACTAGTTAACTAATAAACTTCAATTAGTTGACAAATCTGAAGACCATAGCTTAGAATACGATCCTTTGTGTTGTTCAATTAATGGGGATGAGAACGTTAGTAGCACGTGGGGGGGGGGGTGAGCTGACTGAATGGGAAGCAAGACAGCCTATTTAAATCTAACTTTGGTTACATTCCCTGCCATTTGTTCGGTCAACTGCCACTTCTCCAGTGGCGTAACGTACTCCCCGCAACGCGAGGGCCCCAGGATTCTAGGGGGCCCAAAGCCTGACTGACGCTAAGTTCGTATTTAACCAATCTATGAAATTTTAAAGGCAAAACCTGACTTTTTGCCAGGGGGGGGACTAATATTCTCCGTTTCGCACTAGACTAATTTAGTGGGGTGGAGGTGTTACATTTTAAAAGCACTTCGGTGAAAGCGCAGAGACGTAATTTTTAAACTTAATATTAAAAATTGGCTGGTTTATAAGATGGATTCGAATCCCTCTTCCCCCCCCCCTCCATGATTCGTTTCACTGTTACAATTAGATCGTCTGATCGTAGTTATGCATTGCTCAATTCTCGATCAGTTATTTTCTCTTAGTTTGTAAACAGTGTAACGTTTTTACCTCGTTGCTGATAAATTCGCATCTTTATGTTCCTTGTATCACACCGTTCACCACACGTGTAGTCCGAAAATATTACGAGGTCTTTTCATCTGACATCGCCCCGACAACCGATGGCCGTGCAAAAAACACGACTTCACCTACGAGGTGCAAGAGGCTACCGCCCCACCCCAAGACAGTGGAGGAGTCTGCTTTGAAATACTGGAAAAAACGGTTGTTTGCCTGCTCCTTCACTAATAAAAGATTCTGCGGAATGGACATGGTTACAAGTTATTCAAATTATTGACCGACTGTACATACTGGACGTAATAAATCAGTTATTTAATTTCTTAACTCTTTCGCAATCTATCAGTTTTCCCAAACGTCACAGTAGTTATACTGCAGTACAGCTGAATGTAGATTGGCGATGAATCATGAGGAATAAAATGTACGCTGCAAGAGAAAAATTCGAATTAAAACTCGAAATTTGAAACTGAATCATTGTGTATAAAAATGTGTTTTTAAAGCACGTGACGAAAACACTTCACGTGCACGCCACCTTTATTGTACACTTGAGACTCTCGCTGTGGGATGTATTGATTATTCATCAGATTTCCTCACGTGCGAGTCAAATTGCATGGATGAGAGTAACTTTTTTTAATGTTCGAAAATATATTCACATTCAAATTTCCAGAAGCATAACGGATAGTGGTGTAATTAAGAATCTGTTTCTTAATTATACACATTTCTTTTCGTTTTTAAACATCGGCATGTAGTATCTACTGTCAAATTTCTCTTGGGAAAACGGGAATTTTTCAAATGTGAGGAATCCAGAAAGTGAATTTTCTTTCATTCAAAGCATATTTTTTTTTATCATTGAATCTTTTTTTCCCCCATTCTAGTTATAAAAATTTTCTTAGCTCAATTTAAAATACGATTTTTCTAATCGATTTGTTCTTGAGAAATATCCAGTATTTATTAAATTTTAAAGGTATATAAACGGCTTTTTTCAGATCACTCGATAATGTTTTACCTTGAAATGAATAATCCAGATGCGTATATAGACTACTTTATGGGGACGGGGGCAGGTATGTCTCAAGGCATGAGCCAACTAGGCCAGGGCCTCGGTCACAATGAGTGCAACGTCTCACTCTCGACTCAGCCTTAATAAGATCATGATTCGAATAGTTTCAACTGTGAAATGTTATTTTCGGTTGTATTCTCCGAAAAACTGGGAATGTCAGCTGGCCACATGTAGTGACCGCAGTCCTTGTATAAGCTTACCACCAGGTACGTCTTAAAACACTTTGAGACCCTGGACCTTATGCAAAAGTAGGCCCCACCTGAGATCTTTCAAATTGGACAGTATATAGTTTTCATTGTCAAATGAAACAAATATGCACGACTCACAATCTCAAAAACTTAGGCACAAACAAGCTCGACCGATGGCCGCACTTCGACTAAAGGAGTTAGTTGAACGACTGTTTAAGGTGTTAAGTCTAGGCCTAGAATGGATAACGGTCTTCACATAATACAGTCTGACCACTTTTGCTTGTTGACATGCAGTTTGAAATTCCCTGTTTTTCGGAGGATATGTAAGGAAATAATCCGGAAAATTATCCGGTTCACGCTCTTATTAAGATATAGCCGAGAACGCGAAACGAGGCCCCCACCAAGAATGAGGCCTGGGCTCGGGCCTATGTCTTAAGACCACCATACACCCCTTCATTACTCTTTCAGTCAAAAAGTGGCAGTCGGTTTGTGCGATTGTAAGTCATGTACATTTGTTTCGGGTTATTGTTTGTACAAGTATTTGACTATTTGTCTACTTTTAAGGGTCATAAGTGGGGCCTACATTTGGGTAGGGGCCCCAGGACCTGCTTTTGCTTAGGGGCCTAAGGCCTCAAGATATCCCTGGGGAGATATATTTGAAAAACATACTAAAGCACCGATACATAATCCTTATGCTAAAAGCAAAATCATGTTGGCGTATAAGGGAGGGGGGGGGTAATATCCCTTTCAATTTTGTATACGTGGCCGCGGTAGCCTAGTGGTCAAGGTAAAGGACACGTGGCCAGCGAGTTATGAGTTCGAGACAAGTGCTGCAGAAGAGCTTTCGTGAAGGGGCGGTGGGGGATGATTCTCATTAAATCTGTCGAAGCTCAAAACGTCCTCCTGTCGGTGTGGTGTGAAACTTAGGAGAAGGGTCAGCTCAGGTATCGTCCTCGTCACTTGACCATGGTTTAAAATGACGAGGTCCTTCGCCAAAAGCTCTCGAGTTGCTGAACAGTGCGACGTTAATGTTCACTCACTCAGTCTTGTATACGTCACTGTAATCAAAAATGTAAAGAGGGGGAAAAATGAGAATATCAACGATTTTTAAGTCTCAATATTTGTATGTGAAAGTATGACACAATGTTAATTTTTTTTTTTTCCTTTTAATAAATCAACTAACGCATGTGCAAATATTTTACATATAATTTTTGTCTGAATTACAAAATGAATTACGTAATCTATCTGTTGAATCAAGGATATTAAATATTATTTTTTATGAAGAAATGTCTAAGTTATTGTGAAATTTGCGCAATTAAATTGTTTCATAACATGGGTCATACAAAAGAATTCATTCCTGAGGCTAGACCTCTTCAATACATTTTGGGTATATTTATCGATGTTTCTTTTTTTAAAAAAAAGGCTTGCATGATAACGCTTATCTTACTTTAAATCGGGTGAACTATTTTTTTTCTCTAGATAATATTTTTGCTTTTATCTGTTACTTAAATTTACATTGTAGTAAAAAAATATTAATCTGAAGAACAAGTTTTTTCTTGGTATTCACAATGCACAACATTATTTATAAATACTATAGTTAACATTTTAAAAATAATAAAGTTGCAATTTTATGTATGCCACTTTTTGAAAATCTCTTTAGATTGTATCCTTAAGTTGCATAAAATTTTATCTCAGACATTAGATATTAAAATAAACGTGTTTTATGTAATACTAAATTTAAAAGTATATATATATCTCTCACGCATATATATATATATATATTTAAATCTTCGACGTAATTTTTTTACTCACACAAACCACTCATATTGTGAAATTTATTTAGCTCTATTATCAAGAAAATTTTGAGCAGGTTATTTTCTTCGAAACCGCTTAGTTATAATGTTTATGAATAAATTTGTAAAAATATTTTTAGAGTGAATTATACATTTTTTTGTGTTTTGACGTGTGATTTGCTCTTTGTATCTTTAATCTGGTTATTCAAGTTTCTTAAATTTATTCTACATCGCACGACACTTTTTTTTTTTTTTGTTCTTGTGCGTGTCATTTGCAAGTATATTCAGTTATTGCTAAAGGCCCTTATCTCGATCAATGGCATACATACAGTTGGGAAAGGGAGGCTCAAACCAGCTGCAACAGAATAAGTTTTTTAATTTTTACCATAAAGATTACGCCTCTGTGCTTTCGATTGCGTGTTTTTTAATATATAACCAACCTTCTTCCTCAGGGTTTCGAACCGTAATTTTTTTCGTTCCGGTACAACCAATATATATGTGTATGTACATATAGGTTCATTTTCCGGTTTTCGACCTGCCAAAAATAAAACGGTTATCGGTTTAATTCTTTATGAATAATTTTATTTTATGTGTATTCTTATTTGTACTAAAAATATAATTCTATCATTAAAAAAATGTAATTAAATGGTTGACATGCAATGACGACAACTATATGGTTGACATTAAATTATAAAATATTGATAAAGTTAGCTGCAGTTACAAAATGACTGAAGATATATCGAACCGAAATAAACCGATATTTTTTTTTCTGTTCAGTTCCGGTTTGAAGCCCTGCTCTTCCCCATAAAAAAATGGCCGTGATAGCCTAGTGGTCAAAATCATGAACTCCGGCTGGCGTGTCATGAGTTCGAGCCTAGTACCGCTGATTACCTGCCTTGTAGAAAAGGCCACTGCAAGTGTTAAATCTGTCGCGCGGAGGCTCAGACATCTTCCCGTTTGTGTGGTGAGCCGTGGTAGCCAAGTGGTCAAGGTATTGAATCGGGGCTGTCATGTCATGAGTTCACCACTGAAGACCCGCCGTGTAGGGAAGCGATGCACGTTAAATCTGTCGAGTGCTCAAACGTCCTCCCGTTGGTGTGGTGTGGTAGTTAGGAGAGGGGGTGCCAGCTCAAGGTGTCGTCCTCGTCACTTGACCATGGTTCAAAATTACGAGGTCCGTCGCCAATTTAGTAAATATTATATATATATATATAAACATAAACTAGGGTTTATCTTTTACTTCTAAACGAGATTAACGGTTGGTAATACTACAAATTTAAGCATTTTATGTTTATTTAATAAGACGCTCTTTTAAAGTTTTTTTTGTTAGGAAGCTTCGTTTTTTTTATTTTTAAGAGACTTGTATGTGAAAAATACATAAATCACAGAAAATATCGAATGAAAAGTTATGTGTGAGCAGGTTTTGAATTTCAAAATTATGTTTGTCCTATGAAAGTGATCTGTCCTCAGTGGCGCACACAAGGGGGTAGGGGTGTCCTAAGGGTCCGGACCCCCCAAAAGCCATTGAGTTTTTTTCGATTGATAATCCTATATATATAATCAAAAATTCAGTACTTGTAATTGACAATTTATTTTATTAATTAATGCTAATTATTATTTCAATAATTTACTTTTACTGGGGTTTTTTTTTTGTTAACAAAATCGACTAAATCAGAAGAATCAATTGGTGTTGTCTTGAGGTATGATACGAGTTGGGGGACTTTCGGCCATGGACCGGCCCCTTGAAAAAATTTTGTTTGTGCTACTGTCTGCCCTTATGATATCATGTTATCAAAAGCATTTCGATAGCAATCCCCAGACATGTGGGGTATTTCGTCTTTCAATATCGTAGAGGGGTGGGGATTTCACGATGTCCCTCCCTCCCTAGGCAACTCCTAAATTTTCTTATAACTAATTCACGTGATCTAAGAAGTGGATTTCATGCATTTTTACTAAAATTTACCATAATAAAACTACAATAATTATTCCAATTAGATATCGTAACTTTTTCTACGAAGAATTTTTCTCCCTTGATCCCTCTTGGTTAGGGTCATAAAAGTCTCAAATTAACTCTTTCTTTCCTGAATTCCTTTTGTTACGTACGTTGGTGTAAAAGCATGAAATCCGATGTTTCATGAAATAACTGATTCAGTCAAAGTACATAAAACTATCGTGGATTACAATTTATCTAGTTTTATAAAAGGATTGCCTAATTGTTACAATATTTAATGCGGGATGTTTGAATTAACGTAACGAGAGCTTATGTAAATTCAAAAAACGCAATTATATTTTTGATTCTTCAGCATCCAGTTTCTATTTAACGAAGCCTATTTTAAATTTATCATTACTTGCAATCTACATTCTTGCTGTTTGTTCGTAAAAATAAATGTTATTTTTGCTATCCCTTATCTTTACTGAATAAATATAAAAATATTTAAGTTTTTGCATGGTCTCAACAAAGTATCGTAATAAAAATATATTGATAAAAAAATATGCTTGAATATTATTGCATAAAAAGCGGACACTTAATTTTTATTAAGAGGAATAGTGAAGCTCTATTTGTCTTTTTTTCAGACTCTCATTCTCAAAGAATATAATTGAGAGACATTATACGAAAAAATTCAATGCATATCAAGAAGAATGTCGTAAAAATAAAATACTAACACTAAAAAAAAGAGACCTTACATCTCTAATTTTTTTAAATTACCTATAATTCAGACAATCTTTTGAGAAGGCTAGTTCCGTAGTCATAAATTTAATCTCCAAAAAACAAAAAAACAAAAATCAAAACAATGTTCAGATTTTTAGCTTATTAAGCAATGTACAGAACGCCGCATGACAGACATAATCCTGATAAGAAAAGCATTTATAAAACCTGTTTCTTATCAAACTATCGTCAGAATTACTTAACTTCAGAAACCTATCAAACATTTTAAGCAAATATGAATAGAATGAATACTTTCACCCATCTAAAATAAAGTTTAAATTTTAAATGGGTGTAAGTACTAATGCTATTCATACGGCTCAGTTTGTCATTTATTAATAGGATTATAGTGTTACGAAAGAAATTGCTCTTCTCAAGTACCATTCAAAGACAATATCAAGAAATTTGTATGAAGCATCGAAAAATGCTGTTTTCTATCTCTTTCCGATGCATCTGGTGTAGTTACGGATGGAGCACTACCTAGTGCAGATCATTTTAAAAGCTTCTTTTTTTTTAATGTAAGACAATATCTTGCTGCTGGAAACTTGTGGATGAAATACCATTAGACAGGAGGTCTACAAATTATTTGGGCAAATTCGTAAGTTAAGAACTTTCGAAATATAAAATTAAGCTAACCCGTTTAAAAGACTAGTAGGAATATATCTTGTTTATTCATAGAGGGTGTTAGGTGTCATTTGGGGGTTGGAAAATTCTCGTGTCATCCTAGAACATGAAAGGGTTAGTCCCAAGGTAAACGAGTTTTGTGCAGGAAATTCCTCGAATTCTCTGGGCCCAGTTTTCTTCGCTGAAAAGACTGTTATAGTAATTACCTAGACATGCCACAGATTGTCCTTATACCAATCATCAAAGAAAGAATGCCATGAGTTGACATTTTTCAACAAAATGGTACGCCTTATCACTATCACGACATTATATCTTACCTCAATGTTGAGATTGAACGTGGAGGTGTTATTTAGTGGTCATCGCGAACACAACTGGATTTCAGTGCATGGAGTTTTCTAAAGAATCAAATGTACACTCCGTTATTTGCTACATCCATTCCTGAACTAAAGAATCTACGCAATTAATTTTATCGATGGAAGCATGCTGACAAATCTGTGGCAAGAACTGATTTACCGATGGTGCATTTGCAAAGTAACAAAAGGGAGTCACAACAAACATTTGTGATGATAGTAAACTTGGACTATTTCTCTATCTCACAACAGTATGTACTTTAATTTTTTTCTTATAAATTACATGCAATAAATCCTTTTTGCCCAGCTAATTTGTCGACACCCTGTATAATAGCACGCAAAGAAAATTCATGGAAAAGCTTTAAAAATTGACCATCTCATTCGCGTCATCGTCAAGACTATAGATTTTATAAGGGCCTGAGGATTCTATCATCGACAATTCCACAAATTCCTAAACACCCTCAAGCATATCTGGAGATATATATATTTATCACACACAAAATGCGTGGGCTCAGTCGACTCTAAATGTTAAAAACATTTTATGGCATTCTTAATGTGGAAATTTGCTCGTTTACGATATCAACAACAAAATGTGAACCAAAATTTAAGGATACTAACTGGCTTACATTATGGGGCCTGACTGCGCATTTAAATTAAAAAAAAGCATTGTAAAAGTAAAAACTACTTATTAGCACAAAGAAAAACACATTCCAAATGAATTTGAAATAATAGCAAATCCAAATAAATGCGAGTAATTTGTTTACATTTCAAAAGATTTGCCGAACATAAGCAAATAATGGGAAAATAGTCGCCTCCCCTACTTGGCGATTCGATACGAGAATTTGAAAATAGATTTTAGGTGATCACATCCATAAGGTCATGTATTTTTCAAAATCTGATTTTTGTATTCTGTTCTAGAATCTGTGTTTGATCACCTTTATAACTTTTATCTTGACTGCTTTGACACTCGCACATAATCCAACATTAATTTGGTAATTCCCTTACTTGTCTTGGCTGCAGGGTGCTGTTTAAATGGAAAATTTAATTATAACTTCCTATTATGCATATTTTTTGCCAAATTTCAAGATTTTTATTTCTTAACATGAAATTCATCGAGTTCGGAACATTTTGGCATGTTAACGTTGAGTCCATGGGGCAAGTGAGTCACGCAGTTGACCCTCTGGCCCCTACTTGATAACTTAGGTGATGTCTTGCAAAGAAAAGTAGACACTTTTTCATTTTCATACAAAAAGTTCTTGATTTAACCTGAGAGCGAGAGTAGGAAAGTGGCAAAGTCTGGATCATTGTAACTGCAACGGAGAAAACAGCCGACTGTAGTTGTTGAGAGCAAGCGTTATCATTGGCTTGATATGCAACGCGATTTGGCTCTAGATTGGTTGACAAGTTTTTGCAAACATGTAACGTTTTTAAAAAGTTGGAAAAGTAGTCGGTCATGAAAATTCAAATTAGATTAGAATATTATGCAATTATAATCGAATTAAGAATTTTCTTACTGCAAAATTTTTTTTAGTATGTTGAGTTATTTGATTTGTGTTAGAATCTTTCGTGCGTTTTGAGAATTGAAGAAACCGTAACTTTTTTCCATTTTAAATATTTACCATTGATTTCGAAATATTGATAAGATGCTTCAGGTTATTTACACAGTTTTTATGGTGGAACTGATACTATAGAATCGGAATAATCGTTTTATCCGGTTTTTTCTTTATCCCTTTGTATTCTATCTCGCCACCTTTTTGCCAGCTCCGATTAGCGATTGGAAAGAGGAAGTGACAATTTCAGCGATTATGTTTCTTATCTACATTGTTTACCTTTTTCTCATCCAAAAAGATTTTTTTTCAATACTTGCGATACATATTTTCAGGAATACTTGGAAATTTTCGAATGTGGACAGTGTATTAAGATGTTTTGCTTAAAAATTGACTTTTTAATCATTGGTTTTGATGCTTGAAAACTATCAGTTGAATCTAAGGGATGGGGGGGGGGAATATAAATTTATCCTTTCGAGGGGTAATTTATCAAAAAAATTGTTATTGTCTCTCTAAATTTTAATTGAAAATTAATTTTATATATATATATAAAATTATATACATATATATGTAATTGTATATTTTAATACTGAATGAAAATTCATTTAATTCTAAATATTTGAGTTGAGTAACAATGATTTGTTTGAAATTTTTTAATTTGAGGTAGGAAGTTAATCAATTTCACACGAAAAATATGAACTAATTAACCTTATTTTTATAATAATATGGATGGAATTTTTGCTAATGCTGCATCAGTCTACCTTTAGAATGAGATTTAATTAATATCCTGAATATTTTTTTTTCCGTATGGAAAAAAATGTGAAGGTGGCAGAATACGGAATACCAGTATACTACTGTATATATTAAAAACGTTTTGGAGAAAATATGCAAATTTACACATTTTATTACCTTTATAAAATTTTCTAATAAAAAAATTCTCTGATTATTTAGCTTTTCTGAACACTTAATTTTTAGTAGCGAGTAGTTCTTTTGGCGTTTAAATCCTGGTGCGATTGGTGTCGTGTACAGGGTTGTGAAATCTGTCGTGGCTCAGTCCTCGCGTAGGGGTGGTGTGGAAGTTCGGAGAGTATGGTGCGTGCTCAAGTGACATCTTCATCACTTGACCGTGACTCAAAATCAGGAGGTTCTTTGTCAGTGGCCCTCGCGTAGCGTCAAAGAGCGACGCTAATACACATTCAAATCTAGCCTCAATTATTAAGATTACGAGTTTCGTACCAGTTATATAGGAGTCGTAATTTTATGTCCCACTATCCATATCAGGGAATTGGGGAGTATAGTACTCAAAAATCTTTCGTAACATGTTGTTTAAAATAAGAGATTCTGCTCAAATGTGGTCTTTATTCCACGACTGTGTTTCAAAATTATTTGTTGTTCATAATCATCGCGATGTCTTAGACCAGGAGTCGGCAGCCTGTTGCACGCGCTACAGTTTTCTGTGTCACTCTCTCTCTCTCTCTCTGCACTACTCAACAAATTTGTCAATTTTTGAGCGGATGCAATTAGATAATTTTGGAATGGACCTTATTTGACAAGCATCTCAAATTATTGACATTTACGGAATTTCGAAGAAATCTGAAAGATAACTCTAAAAATAAATTTAAATCTATTTTGTAAATTATTGAATGTCATTGTTGGAGAGATTTAATTGTTTGGAGAGAGAAAATTGTATGGTACACTCTGCTTTCCACTTTTGGTTCTACATATCTAAGTAAAAAATCTTTCCTCATATGAAAAATATTTCGAGACTGCTAAGAAATTGATTAACAACTGTATGCTCAGGATCGTGTCAGATTGCAAGTCGTACATTATACCCCTGATTTTACGATATGAAGAAGAGCGGTGCACAAGTACTAGGTTAGCATTAAAATTTTTATTTATCTTTTTATCTCTAATGAAGGGAAAAACTCAACTTTTATGTTGTGTATTTATTTTTTAAAATATGTTTTAAATACTAAATAAAAAAAAACAATTTCAATTTTTCATTTTTGTTGAAGAAATGTTTTTTGTTTATTTCTATGTTGAAAAATGTTTTTAAACGATACAAAATTAATACATAATAAAACTATCTCTATTCTCAAACTCCATGCATTATCGCGGAAATCGAAATGTTTTAAACATGTCCTACTGTGGTGGTACGATAAATCTTATTGGTAGAGATTGGTTTGGCATACGACAGCTAAATGTTTGCTGGCCCTTTTTTTAGACTAATATTGATTCATAAAAGAGAGGACTACTACACATTTAATTCCATAGATTTCATAGTTCGAGTTTCTTTTATTGCTATTTGAGGAATTTTAGCATATTGTATTTATTTGAAAATTGCATTCTAATCATGTTAATACATTCTTGAATAACATACAAATCTGTTAACATTCTCGTGCAAGTTCTCTTTTGAATCGAAAATAAATCTGGTCTCAATATTTGCTTGCTAGTATTTGTCTGAAAACAAATGTATGTATCATAATTACGTTCTAATGACATTTTGTATAAAAAATTGCAGATAAGGTTATAATTAAATACGACTATCGCCAATTTTAACACGTTTCCCTTGTTCATGAAAGAGTAAACTAATTGATTTTTAAAAGGATAACAAAAATACTTGTTATTTTTAGAAATTATTCTCGGCTTTGATTCGTTTTCACCAAGACCCTTTGTATTTTTAGAGTAATAGGAATACTGAACATAATTATAACTAAATTTCTAATTTAGAGCTAAAATTTGGAATAATGAGGTGCAAATATAGAGATTGTTCTTTATTTTTGCCATAGCTTCAGAATTATAAGGTCTATTCACTTCATTTTACTTGTGCCATAAAACTAGCACTCGCGTCAGTTCATTTTAAAAACAGCTCCTATATACTTTTGAGGTCTGTTTTTCAGCGGTCCATTGTGCAATCCTAGTGCTTGTCGATTTAGCAAAATGAATCATGGAAACTTATCAAATTACATTGGATACGATCTTTATTTTACAGTGTATGATTTTCGATTGAAAATGTGTTATAAACGTTATCACAATAACAACCCGGCACAGCGAGGTAATTCTAAACTGAAGTGAAGGTAATGGGTCTCAATTTGATCATAAAAATTTAAATGCAAAGAATGTGAGTCGATGAATAATTTCAGTTACCTTCATTCGTCATTTGTAAATAAACTCCATTCCTTCGAATCGCTTCCGGGCGTCATTTATGAGTCGTCGAAACTAAATAGAAAGGTAGGCGAAGAGTTACTTTGAATCTGTCTGTGTATTAAATTCCGTGGAAACCTCTAAAAGAGAGTTCGTCCATAAATAGACGAATATTGTTGCTGTTCCTGGAAAAGAAATAATTTGTGTTGAATCGTAACTAGATTCAGAGGAGAAAGAACTTCACTCTAATTAGCAATTATTTTAATAAAAAAGAATTATATTACTCTGTTCTATTTTCCCCCCTCTTTAAATGCGGTGTAGTAAACATCCAAAACAATTTTTTTTTATGAACTATTTTTCTTGAAACTCGCAATTTAGACGAAAACTGTGTACAGAAGTGATGGATTGTTATCGGTCTTGCCTCTCGTATTGTAAAACGTTTTTTTTGTATGTGTGTGTAAATATTTCAAGAAACCAAACAAATCTTGATTTGCGGTTTTGACTTGAAAGCCTTGTGATTTTCATAATAGATCGGTAGTGATTCAGGTTAAAAAAGTAATACAGCTACTAATTTAAAGAGAGGGGAAAATCATCCCGTGAATGAAAACAACGAAGTTTTTTTTTTCGAGTTGCGAGTGTTGACCTATTGTGAAATTGTTTCTTCGAATTGTTTCGGTTTTTAATGCTCTCATTACGTTTAGTGCTCATACATTTTACTTCTGTTTTTACAACGTATGTTCTTTTTCCTCTTGTATTGTGTATGCATATGCAAACGATTACACATGCATAATGTGCTACTTCAAAGGTCGGCAACCTTTTAGCTGTGGCGTGCTAAACCAATCAACCAATAGGATTCAGCGTGCCACACAGTAGAATAATATTAAAAGCAATTGATTCCCCCTCTATAATCCATGTAGAGTAACAGAATTGAGGTCAATAAAAAGCATTTATAGTTTTAGTATATATTAATTTTAATAACATTTAAACATGCAACGTTTAAAGATATTTCCCAACATAAAAATAAATTCATACAATATAAGTGTTTCTTCAACAAAAATATAAAAAAATGTGTCCATATATTATATATTTTTAAACATATTTATAAAAATAAAGAAATAGGCAACATGAAGTATTAATATTTCCCTTCACTCTTGATCAGTAAAAAGTTAAATTAAAATTTTAATGCTAACCTAATACAAAGTACCGCTCTACTTTCATATCGCAAAATCAGGGGTGTAATCTGTGACCTTCTATGAGACACGATTCTATGCATTCAGTTCTCAAACAATTTCTTTGCGAGCTCGAAATATTTTTCATATGACGAAAGAATTTTTACTTGATATATATATGTAATCCATAAGAGGAAAGCAGAGCACATGCAATTTTGTCTCTTCAAACCATTAAATCTTGTGCAATTGCATTCAATAATAACAACAAAATAGATGTAAATTAATCTTTAGAGTTATTGTTCAGATATTCTTTATAATTCCGTTGATGTCCATAATTCTGAAGTTGTTTGTCAAATAAGATGCATTACAAATTTGTCAACTTCCATGTGCAGTTTGCAGAGTGTCTCTGAGAATTGTACCGCGTGCCACATACAGCACGCGTTCCATAGTTTGTCGACCCCTGTTCTACTTCATAATTCCTATAGTTATGTTATTGTATTAAAATTTTGTTCTTTTTATTCCATTTTCTAATGATTATGTTAGTACTTGCGTTTCCAAATTTTTCTTTCTAAATACATTATGCGAAGTGAATTTCTTTTGCCTATCCTTGTATTTATGTCTTTTTTAAAAGTAATTAACACAATAATATTTACTATTCCTTTTTTTCATGTGAACATACGTTCGTTTGTATCTTCAGAATTCTTTTTTTTTTTTGGAATCTTGTAAAAACGTTTTCATTAGCATACAAATTTATCTATCACACATTTAGGCTTAAAATATGTGATTCATAATTATCAATGGACTAAATTCTTGTGGCGTAATAGTTGCATGACAACTGCAATTCACGGACTTACAGCCAATCAGTTTATACGCTTCGCTGTTGCCAACTTTTACTTTTTGCAGAAACTTTGTTTTAAGTACATATTTGTCAACAATAATAACGCTCACAAAATACACTTGATATAAAAGTAGAAGTATAATATGAGAATTATTTTTATTATTATTATTTTGGAGAACTTTTTGAAGAATCATAATAATTTGAGCATCTTTACCCAATAATTAACGTAGAAATTTTACATTACTACAAATACCAGTTTGAATTCAATGATTATGGATTTAGCCCATAGAATAGTCATGGATTTAGCCCATTGCACCATGAATAATATATTTAAAACATATTAAAATACACTGCTGGCCACCGTAAATGCAACACCCTGAAGGAAGCACGCAAATAACATGAAATTTACAGCATCCATTAGCGGAGGTGAGATATGCAAATGATTAGAATTTCAGCGCAGACACACATCACGCATGCCTGTGGCGCCACCTCAAAGCGCTATTTAAGGCGTGGAGATTTCAACAATTTCAAGTTCGGCAATTGTGTTTTTCTTGTGTTTTTTTTCAAAAAACGATCAGTTATGTCTCCTAGAAAACAGCGATCAGCTTTTGATCAAGTATTCGAGTTCGACAGAGGAAGGATAGTGGCTTTCCGAGATTGTGGATTATCTTTCAGGGAAATCGGTAGTCGTGTTGGACGAAACCAAACAACTGTAATGCGGATATGTGACCGTTGGATACAGGAGGGTAAAACGGACCGACGGTGGTCGATCGCATCCACCTCAGTGCACCACTTCACGTGAGGACAGGCAAATTGTGCGCATGGCAGTGACGGATCGCTCAGTCACATCACGAACCATAGCACAGCACATTTAGTCTGTAACACATCATTCAGTATCTGCGCGAACCATTCGACGCCGTTTACAGCAGAGTGGTCTGTCTATAAGACGTCCATTGCTTGGTCTACTCTTGACGCAGAACCACAGACGCCTCCACCGCCAATGGTACGATGAAAGAAGGATGTGGGCAGCAGAATGGAATGAAGTTGTCTTTGCTGACGAGTCACGCATCTGTCTGCAACACCACGGTGGTCGGATTCGAGTCTGGAGACACCGTGGAGAGAGGATGCTGAACAGCTGCGGTATGCACCGCCACACTGGTCCTGCACCGGGTATTATGGCATGGGGCGGTATTGGATATCACTCTCGCACTTCTCTAGTACGCATTGCCGGTACTTTAAACATCCAGCGCTACATCTCCGAGGTGTTGGAGCCAGTTGTCCTTCCTTACCTTCAGGGCTTGGCCACAGCGATATTTCAACAGGATAATGCGCGACCACACGTGGCACGCATTGTTCAAAGGTTCTTCGTCAATCACCAGATTGAATAGCTTCCCTGGCCGGCTCGCTCTCCGGATCTTTCGCCGATAGAAAACCTGTGGTCCATGATTGCTCAACGATTGACCCAGATTACACCCCCAGCTGCCACACCAGATCAACTTTGGCAACGTGTGGAAGCTGCTTGGTCTTCTGTACCCCAAGAATACATCCAAAGTCTCTTTGAATCAATGCCGAGGCGTGTGGCAGCGGTGATCTCCAACAATGGCGGCTACTCTGGCTACTGATTCTGGCAGTAACCACACTTCACAGAAGTCTATAAATTTAATCATTTGATACTTGGTCAACATGTTACCTACAAAATAAATTTTGTTGTGCTATCTCTTGTTTTTCTTGGTGTTGCATTTTCGGTGGCCAGCAGTGTAATAAGGTTTTTACCAAAATATTATAATCCCATGCTTTTGTCGACCTCTATATCATCTTAGTTCATTCTACCAAATGCCGTTGTTTCAAATCTCGATTTATCTAATTATAACAATTGCTTCTATCATTTTCCCGCTAATATACACCTTTTTAATTTCACATCTATAAATAATATATCTTGCTTAAATATTTGCTTAAATAGTAACTTCATACCACTGGCGAACATTGGTAAATTTTAACAAAATCGTGTTTGTTCAGCAATTATTTTCGGCATGGTATGAAATCGGTTATCATAGCTCGTAAAATCTTTGATGATGAAACTCTGGCTTGGTTTGGCAACTAATCTCTAGCATGCTTTGAATCTGTGGCACATAGTTAATATCTCTGTGGATTATTACTGTATACAAATATGTTCTTAAAAAGTCTGCAAAAACAAAAGTTGGCAACGAAACGATTGGTTGGAAACACAGGATTGTGCCTTTGTTGTTTGACTATGACATCACATGAATTTATGCACTGATTGGCGAGAAACATGTGGTTGTCGTTATCAGGTGGCTATGACGTCATATGAATTTAGCCCAGAAAGCTGACACACACAATGCACTAGTACATTCGATACTAAGAGCATAATTTTTCGTTTCACCTGATTCTAATTTCTAAATTTTATTTTTAACTCAGAATGCGTTATTTTCTATCTCAATCCAAGAATTACTTTTAATTATTTTATGATTGAGATGGATATATTAAAATACTTTTGCGAATTTATTTGGAGCAGTAAAGTGAAAGTTTAGAAGAAGCAATATCATATATGCTGTTCTAGATAAGTTTACTTCAATGCTTAAATTAAAGGATTACTTTATTTTCATTCAAAATAGGAGACCTTGAAAAGTATTTTAACCCATTCATTTCTCGTGTATAAGCCTATGCCGAACATAATATTGCAAACATTGCGTTTGTCAAGAACATAGCAGATATCTGTGTATAAACAGATTACAGCCCTTTCGTGAAAGTTGCGGATTTCTCATTTGCTGTTAATAAACTACTCACTCGAGTAACAATGCCTAGAAATAATGAGTAATATTGTGAAAGATGTAGCTAAATAAATGGTTGGGTCAATAATTTTTTTTAAACATCCAATGATGTGGCGGTGACTACCCAAACTCGTCATCGTCACCTGCGCTTTGAGAACATTTCATCTCCATGCGCTAAACAAAGTGTATGTGTCAACTCGAGTTAAATTTTTCTTTTTTAAAAATACATTTTTGCTGCTTTTAGTTTAAATATGAATAGATACTCCGTAGAAAACACTTCGTGCTTTTAAAGTCTTACGGTGTGGTATCATGTTGCATTTAATTGAACATGCCATGCTCCTGATGAAAATTTTTAAAAAGGTAATGTGATATATTACACATTCGTGTGTTGAAATGTGGAACAAAAGCATTTAAAGTAGGGGGGCGAAAACTAAACGTGTTTGTGGAATTTGTATTTAAAGTAACAGCAGGAAAGAATATAGAATATAAAAAACTCATATTTTCTGATGGGACATCTTGATGTTGGCTAAATATAGCTCAATTGATCAGATTAAATAAACATTGGATTTTGAAATAAAAGGAAGAATTAAAATGATTTTAATTTAAATACTTTGTAAAACGGGCACCTATAAATTCAATCTGCATTTTTGAATTTTTGGATATACTTTTCATATAATATATATATATGCAACCTCCCCCCCCCCCTTTTTTTTTCCTTTTTTTCTTTTTCTTTTTGTACCTTGAAATGTATATGTACAGTGCTCTCAACGAAGTCATTTATTCGAAATAATACACCAGGCGGTTCTTTTCAGTTTCGTTGCAGCAAATCTCCCCAAGTTGGCGTTATTGGCGACAACACACAAGATACACACAAAAAATATAAATAAATATTGGTTTTTTCATTGATACAGATTTTATCAGTAATTAAATTTAAGGACGCATGTGGTAATTTATGCTTAAAATTATCGGTTACAAAAGATGAATTTTCAAAATTACTTGCAGGCTTAAAATTTGAAAATGTCATTAAAACTTCTTAATTTGAATGCAAAATATGTATTTTAAAATTTAAAATACAATGCATTCCTGAACAATGTGCTTTATTTTTTGTTATCCTTGCAGATTTCTTTGTGATGGTGAGATATCTGAAATAGGCATTTGTTTACAAGAAAAAAACGTGAATAATTATTTTTTAATGATATAGTGTTTATGAATTTAAAATTTGTTTCATGTGGTTTATAAAATATGTATATTAAAAGTTAAATCTCTCTTCTGTTTTTCGAATTTTCCGCATAACGAACTTTTTTCCGAGATATGGTGACTTGGTCCAACTGTATTTCGAAGCAGCTCACCAACACTCAAAGACGAAAGCAAGCTAGAGCATCACATCTTATTTGCTCCATATATTTACGAGTGATTATTCATTCTTGATATTTTTCACGTGTTATTTATCAGAAAAATAAAATCCCGTAATCAAAAGGGGGAAAAAACCATTTTCGTGTTCAGAAGAGAGCTTATCGTGCCCGCGTATTTAATGTCGTTTCGTTGTTAATGGTTCGCATTTCAGACATCTGACTGAGCAGCTATCCGAGCCCCCCTCTCTCCTGCTATTGCACTGTTTATACACACTCTTGCAACTCCTGGTGCAATCCCCAAAGCAATCACTTTTCTTTTGGAGTCGATAAAGCTAAAAATCTCTTCTCTTGTTTGCTTAATGTGACAGTTATAGGCGGCATTGTCTTTCCACAGACTATGAACTTCAAGGCACTAAAGCTGAATTTCCTCACGGTGTTCCATGTCAATAAACAAAATGAGGCCTTTGTAGTTTTTTCTGGCACGTAGACACCTGACTTTGGAAGAATAAGAAAAGAAACCCGAAGTGTTTGTAGTTTAATTGAAAGAACTTCTCTTTGTTTCTACTTGCCTGAAAAAAGTGATTTATTTCGTAGACCCCAAATTATGTGAGAATGGGTTACAATTCATTTTTTAAAGCTAATTGTTCAGAAAAAGGTCCACATTTAAAAACTGCTTTTAGAATTTTGGTTTGATAAATATACCATAAAAACGGTGATTTGTTATTGTACGCATGTGCAACGTTTTAATCAATTAAAAAATATTCTTTTTACTTATAATTAATCTTCTGCAATGCATTATTTAACGAAATAAGTTTTGTCGAAGAAAAAGATTTGTAACAATGTCGTTGAAATTGATTCGCTGCATTGCTTCGAAAATGTATATGCCGCTGATCAAATGTACTCTTTTGAACAATAATCAGTTTGCTTAATTTGGATGGTAAAGTGTAGAATTTGATTATGAATATCAAATTCGAAGGATGAAACACATGTCTAAAGGAATTGATTCCGCAATTTCATACTGGTGGTAAAAAGGGTTTACCATTATTTTTCTAAACTTTCAATGGCTTATCTTTTTTAGTTAAAGCACGGGCATCACAAATCTCCAAATCCCTCTATAGTGATATTTTCATTAAAGTTTGCTGCTTATTGTCAAAACGGGTGAGACACGCCGCAGCGATGTACCAGTAATCCTTTTTTTTCACACACACCCCAACCACTTTATTTTCATTACCATTAACTCTGTTTTAATCAACCATGATAAGTTTATTTTAAATCCTTTTATAATATTTTGAACAGTTTGGTACACCGTAGCCACAGAATTGACTTTTCCGCCATAATCTCAGTCACACAATCTCTTGCTAAAAGTTCTTATGCTGTTTAAGGTTGAAACTTCTCTTGCAAACAAAACATTTTATTTGGCTTTATGGTTATGTTAAACCCTTAAACATGCCAGTCAATTTTGTTAGTGTGTAGAAAATGTTTGCTTTCGATCATTTGGATTGGACTTGTATTCGTTTTTAGATATGCTATTTTATAGCCATCGAGAACAATGAGATCTTTGAAAAAAATGCTAATAGGCTAATCAACTTAATCAACTCGGTTAATTGATTTGTAAAGCGGATTTACATATGGAATGCTCGAAATAAATTTTTGAATTTTATCCGAACTCATTCATTAATTCCAGAGAGGTTCGAGCAAAACCGTTAGGGAGCTATGTTCTAGACCAGTGGTTCCCAAACTTACTGCACCCATGAACCTTTTTTTTTTGTACCAAACTTCGGCCATCAACCCCCAAAGTGAAATGACTGTGCGTAGATGTTTTCAGTGCAAAAAAAGAAAATTACAAATTTAACTTTGATGTTTTTGTGAAAATATTGATAAATATTATAAGAGATAAGTTTATAAATTAACTTTAACAAAAGTATAACTCTGGATGATAAATGTATGTACAAAGTATCAATTGTTTTTAAAAATACTTACGTAACATACTTTATACATTCTTAACAATACAAAGAATAATTCACTTTCTGTTCAAAACTGGGGGAAATTTGTTACTTTCACTTCAAATCTCGGGATCATGCACAAAACAAACCTGCAGATTCGATGCACGACTGTTTTATACTTTCAAATTTTAGACAAGTTATTATAGGTAGCGGCGAGATTCCGTTTGTATTTTATACATGCATGGACGGGTCACATCCGCGTTCGGCCCGACTTCTACCTTACGACTTTTGTCGTTACTTGTATTTTATGTACCTATCTATAATATTTTTCTCAAAAAACTTTTAACACTGTGGCGTTTGGAAAAAGCGTGAGAGTTGAAAAATTAAATAATTGATTTGTTTCGTCCACAACTATTAATCACAGGATGTACAGTTGGTTAAAATTGATTTAAATTGACTATGTCCATTCTTTTTCAATCGTTCGACAGCCCTGTGGGGGCCCTGATCTTCTCCAGAACTTTTCTCCGCTGTTTTCAAGTTTTGATCTGTAAAATATTTAGATCTTTTTCGACACAATCCATCTTAACGGGTGTCTGCCCCGTGATCTATTTCCCATGGGCTTTGCCAGAAAGATTTTCTTGCAGCGACGATTTTCATTCATTTTAGCCAGATGACGAGACCATTTAAGTCTCTGTAATTTGACAAATTTTGCAATATCAGTTTGTTTGTAAATTTTGTAGAGTTCTTAGTTAGATCTTTTTCTCCATGATCGATTCACTCGGATCCCATCAAGAATACAGCGTAAGATCTTTCTCTCAAAGCTTCCTCGTTACGTAAAGTGAAAGCATGAGTCATGCATAAGTCAAGACAGATCTTACAAGACTTTTGTAAAGGAGAAATTTAGTTCTTAATTTATGGAAGCTGGATTTTAAATAACTCTCCAAATTATAAAAACATCTATTTGCCGCAATGATTCTTCTATAAATTTCTGGGGCCAGCTCATTTTTATGTCCATTCTACAGAATGTTATTAGTGAAAGAGGAAAAAAACATGATCGTTCTTTCCATTGTTTCAACGCGGACTTTTCTCCACTGTTTTAAGATGGGGGCTGTCGCCTCTTACACACCGAATAGCACTCGGGGCTCCGGCTTGCAAGTGGGGTGGTGCTTTTTTCACGGTCATCGGTTGTCGAGGCAATATCAGATGAAAAGGCCCTGCAATATTTTAAGGGTGCACGTGTGGATAAATGAACGGTGTAATGCTATCTCATAAAAAAGCTGATTTTGCAGCTGAGTAGCGGAAAACGTTACAACACGTACAAAATCATGACTAATTTATTTTAGCTTTCATATATAATAATGAAAAAGAATCACAAACCTTAACGTTGTTCACGCATCCTCAAGTTATTTTAATTTTCCACAGACCCCCCCCCCTTCCCCAGGAGTCACGAGGGTACCCAGGGGATCTATAGGAATCACTTTGGGTACTTAAGTTCTAGATTATTTCGTGTAAACGATTTTCAATATTTCGGAACCAATCGTAATAAAAGGATTGATAATTTAGATTTTTGCTCTAGTACAGGAGCTCTTTAAACTTTTCGAGGTGGCGACCAATTTTTTTTGTTCAGAGATTTTGTGCGACTCATAAGCATTTCGCAAGGTTTACATATGCGTGGACATTGCTATATGTGTTTTATTATTTTGCAATAATAAACATCCACAGTAAATTTGTACTTTGAATATAACTATATAGAAATTTTAATTTAAATTAAAAAAAGAACATTATATGATATAATTACACGGCTAATTATATGTAAACTATAAGCTGTTTATGAAGTGAAGTCATTTCTGAGATTATCGCCTTTTATTAAAAAAAGTTATATGCAAGATTTAAGTATCAATGGGAAGAATGTACTTGATTATTTTATGTTGTATTAATTCTTGGAATAATAGTAGACACCTCCGGGCGAAGTACTTCTTTGATATTCTTTAAATTTGATATCCGAATAAGAATGTAAGTAAACTATTAAATTATTATTTTCTGGTGAACCAGTTATTTTATGCAAAAAGATGTATTAAAAATCTTATAAGTTTTGGCGGCCCCACCTGCAAGTCACGCGAACTCATTTAGGATCGCGACCCCTAGTTTGAGAAATACTGCTCTAGTACAGTCTTTTTAAAATATCGCAGTTGTCCATAGAAAGTTTTGACCTTGAAAATTTTCTGTGCTGATGAAGATAATTACTTTGAGGATTTCATGACGTTGTGAATGTTTGTTTAAAAATTGGTAGGGTTACATTTAAGTTTTTGTCGAATTAACTTCGTATTTTTCACAATATTTTTGGGATTTTTTTTTGAAGTAGGGGGAAATTACGTTCCTTGTTTGATTCAGAAACCGAAAAAGTGCCTAGTTGAACATTTTTATCGTTAAAATGAATATCTCGAACATTTAACAGATTTATTTTTCAAACTCTCATAGTTCGGGTAACCTTCTAGCAGAATCTGATGAAATTTGAAACTTGGTTATTTTCTGGATGAGAGATCACTTATGTAAAAAAAGAATTGGCATGCCTAATGGTATATTTTTGAGAAGTTAATTAATGAACTTATTAACATATCAGTATTCAGTTCCTTTGGGCTATAATAATTGTCATTAATTTTTTTTCAGCTACGATGAAAACTATGAAATTTAAGGGTATATTTTTTGACTTTGAGTTCTTAATCACCATGTTTTGATATAAAAAAATAGCTGTCAAGAAAACTGGTTTACTTATCAGGCTAGTTCGAGATTAGGGTTGAAGTGTGATGTGTTTATCGGTCTTTGTCCTATACTAATTTTAAACTTGACCAAATATTTGCTTTGAATTTTATAAATGTATGTATTTATTCCTTATCTTTATATATTTCGCAATTTTTTTACAAAATAAATTTACACGCTCACACTTTTTAAGACTTCTTTGTGAATATTTTATCGAAAGTTTTGTTTGACTTTCTCACGTTCTTCATTTATTAATTGATAAGCTTATGCTTTTTTCTAGGCACTTTAAGAAAACATTTAATATATACATTTTTTCCTATGAAAATAAAATTGTATTTCGCTTGTATGTATAGAATGAAGGGATTTTTTAACTGATTTAAGCCTTTCTTTCAAAGGGTTTTTTTAATATATTTTGTTTTGTATTTCTGAGGTTTAAATAAACAGGTTTTAATTTAGATAATTTACAAGTTTGTTTTTAATAGAGATTTTGTCGTCATAGAAATTTAAGAAAAAAGATTGAAACGCAGATTTTTATTCAGATGTATACAAAAAGCCAGATAAAAGACGTATTGCCATAGTAGCCGGGTTTGCATGGTCGGCATTGCTCCTTTCAGATCGGGGGTTCGAGTCCTCATGCCACAAGACATATTGTACATATAACAGTTGGGAAATATAAAGGTTGGGAAGCACTACAAAACAGTGCTTCCCGACTTTTTTCGATTTGAACCGGTCAATGTTTGGCCATTTTACCGCGGTCAGCTAACCGGGCTGGACGTTGCTTGTTTATATTTTAGATTGTTTTAACTTCATTATATATTTTAATATGCCTTCAGAATAAAATACAATTACACCAACAAAGGAATATAAAGTAATTTATCATGGAATATAAAGTGATTTCCATCGAAAGTCGTACAAACCCGAAATAATTACATCATAGCAAGTAAAATGGAAATAATTTTAATGTTCCTTGGGCGGCCCACGGGTTGAGGGCAACTGTTGTAGAGGATGCATCTTTAGTCTATCGAGGCTCAGATATCCTTGTCTCTTGACCAAGTTTCAAAATTAGAGATCCGTCGCCATGAGCCCTCGTGTCTATAACCTCAGAGTGCGACATTAAAAATAATGAATCTGGCGAGCAAAATATGTATCCTTCAAAAAATTTTAAAGTAGGAAATTTACTTAAAATAGAATCTATTGTCGAACAACAGTTTGATTCGCTTACAACCCTTCAAATTAAAAAAGGAAAAAACGTAACACCTCTGAAACATTCGCTGATGGAATACGATCATCGTTTGGAAATCTTTGCTTTTTGAACAACCCTCGTGGGCATTCATCATAAGCACGATCACATTTGTTAAAACGTGTAAACATGCCTCTGGCTGCGCGTTGTTTTCCACCAATAACACGGTGAGCGGAAAAGAAGCATTGAAATATACGGAGAGAGGAGGGAAAAACGGAACTCGTCCTGTACGCAAACGAAACAATGAGTGAGTCGTGAGGTCAATGCACAAAGCCAAAGGTTTCAGCGTCTCTAACCTCCAATAACCCACATTTTTTGCTCTTCGGCTGAGTGGGACAAGGTTACGAGAATATGTTTCCACTTCATTGCATCCTGTGAGGACGGATTTGGCAGTCACTACCCAACCCCCACTCCCCTCTTGGCTCAAGCGTTGACGCGCGCTACTGTTTCGGGAACACTCCCAAAATGGTGAGTTTTGCAATTTGTTTTCCAGAAAGAAAATTTATTTTTGCCTAAAACAAAGTATAATTTACTTTTGTATCATCACCGCTCTGCAAGAAATCATGGAAAAAATGACTAAATTTTTTAAAATTTCTTTCACTAAACAATTTTTTGTCCGAAATCGTTTAAAAACATGGAATTCGTTAATCTGAGAATTATCTGCTTTTAGGGCATGATACAACCCCTCTTCTTAAAGCTCTATGCATGTCTTCGAGATATATTTTTTCTATGAGGCCGCAGTAGCGTAGTCTTAGTGGTCACACCCATCCGGTATAGTGGTTAATGAAGCTGACTGCTGTGTCGTAGGGCCTGAGTTCGAACCCCGAAGAAGGAATGGATGCTTGTAAATGCCTTTGCGGATGAGGGTTCTCTAAATAGCCTTCGAGCCTCAGGTTCTCTCGTGAGGTTGTTGGAAGGGGAAGAGATATGTGAGGACTCTGACCACTCCCAGGGTGTATTCCCTCAAAATTGGGGTGGAACCGCGCCAAATCGTACTGTCCCCTGTTTGGTGCTCAAAGCTATGGCTAACGACTGGCGTACAACTAGCACTTTGCCACGATGAATTTCGTGAACCCTGACAACATCACGGACTCGAGGCTGGAATGTCACGAGTTCGAGCCCGGTGCTACTGAAAACCCGCCATGTAGATAGGCTGTAATATGCCATGGCTCAAAGACCTCCCGTTGGTGCTGTAGTTAGGAGAGGGGCTGCCAACTCAGGTGTCGTTAAGTCCGTCGTTAAAAGTCCTTTTCTTACTTTATAGTGCGACGTTAATAAAAACTAACTCGAGCCGTTCGTTGAATTTTAACCACAACGAAATTCTATTGATCCATATGACATTGATTCCCCCCCCCTCACACACACACTTAATTTTAGTACTTTCTTTGTAATGTACAGAGTTATAGGTTGTAAATAGCCAATTTTTTATTCATTGGTCTTTTTTCCACATATTTGCTTTATGTTGTTGTTGTTACTAGGGCCACCTGTCTGACGTAGTTAGATCTAGGCCCACGAAATTCATCATGGTATTGGGCTAGATTGTACGCCTGTCGTTAGCCGTAGCTTTGAGCACCATGCAGGTGACAGTACGATTTGGCTCGACCCCAATTTTGAGTGAGAACGCCCTGGGAGTGAGTGGTCAGGGGCCTCCCACCTCTCTTCCCCTTCCACCAACCACACGAGAGGATTTGCGGTTCGACGGCTATTTAGAGTACCCCCATGCCGCGAAGGCACTATACATTTTACTAACATCCATGCCTTATCCGGGATTCGAACCCAGGCCCTACGGCTCAGCAGTCAGCGTCGCTAACCACTATACTGGATGGGCGACTATTTGCCATATGTTCCAACAGGAATTAGTGCCAAACATTTTTAATCCAAACAATCCATGATGAAAGAGACAACCACTAACTGATGGCTACCCATACAGAAAAATTGAGACATTTTGTTTGAAAATATGTTCCACATATTCAGGCTCTTTTACTTGGACGAAAATGTCCTTTAAACAGAAGCTAGTCGTTCTAGTGACTACTCATTGATTTCTAATATAGAATTTTAATCCATCGCCTTACTGTAGTTCCTATTCGCTTGTATTTGAAGAGTGTCATTCACATATAATATTCGTCAAACTGTACTAGTTCTATCGCCAGCTTCAAGGGTATATCATAATTTACTGTTTGTGTACTATATAATTTTGTCTTCTTCCCTCCCCTCTCGACTGAGTATATTCAAGTAATCCTTTAGTAGACCTATCCAGGAAACTGCCAAACGTGGTTGGTGGACAAGATTGAATTGTATCTTAAAGTTGCAATCTCGGACCCCCACCTTACTGAGAATTTTCCGGATTATAGAGACTGCTACACATAAGTCTGAGAGATCTAGACAGTCGTCTGAAAACGTTTTTAAGCTTTCGAGAAGGTCGTCTTCGGTGTCTGGATGTGGCTCATCACAAATACTTCATAGACAATCAGGTACTTGGAACTCCACTGTTTATATATTGTTTTGAAGTGTTACTTAGCTGTTGTAAGCAAATTCTGTACGTGTTATATAATTTGTCTGTATAATTTATATAAAAATATGAATTCGCGGGGATTTTTTTTCCATAGTTGAGAGAAACATTTTTTCGATTTGTAATGGTCGATTTTGTTCTTGAAAAAATTGAATTTTCGCCAAATGTATGGTGATTAGCTCTGATTTAATTATTTTTCCTCTGCAGTTTCTCAAGTTTTTTATAAACATCAGATTCGGGACGAATGTTACAATTACTTATTATGAAAATCTTTAATTTATTTTTAATAATTTTTTATGCATTCATCAAACTCCTACCGCATTTTTAATCTCTCCCGGACAATGGAAGTATTAAAATCATGCAAAACAGCAAAAATGTTGCGCCAAGCATTTTTTTTTTACTGTAACTGGTTTGGATAGAATTTTTTACCTTAATCCCATATAATTTATATAATAAAATTTGGGAAAGGTTTTATTAGTAAATTAAAATTAGAAACATCTTTAAGAAATACTGCTGCATTCATGGCTTATGTTTCCTTTCCCGTTAACTTTTCACCATTATGTTTCTAAGCTTTAAGGTTAATTGTACTTTTATGGAAGTGTGGAAAAAATTTTCTGGCGCAAGGAATTTTTTTTTTTTTTGCTACTGTATATTTTTATTTTGGGATTACATTTTAGGAAAGAACTAAAAAATTTTCTGCTGTGTTTTCAGAAGTAAAATGTATTTATTGATATCATTAGAATATTTATTAATTATTACAATCAATATGCCTGTTTAGTATAAAATCTCATATAGAAATGGACTGCCTTATCCATATTCAATTCTTATGAATATGAATAAGGTAAAGACGGAATACCTTCGGTTTCGAGTAGGGAAGTAGAAATCCATTCTCTTATCATGTACTTCCTCCTTAACATGTTTACTTTTCTTTTTATCTGTTTAGTTCGCACCACAAGGATTTCCTGAAGTATTATCATCCAGAATCACCGAAAAAATCAAACTAAGGAGACAATAATGCTTGACAATTCTTTTTAAATGCTCATTTTTTCATTATGAAGTAATAAAAGGAAGGTTCACGAATTTTGTTAAAAAATTCAGGAAACATAATGCAAATTCATTGAGCTTAATTGCATGAGAATCATTAAAACATTCCTATATATAGCACAATTTTGTAATCTAAGTGTTTTTATTTTATGAAAGATCTGTTACTTATACATATTGCGTAATATTTACTATCAAATTAAATATTTTTTGATAATTGAATTGTTTGTAGGCACGCAAAAATTTCTTATGCTTTAATGAAATGTTCATGTTGCATTTTTTTATTTTGTTTGCTATATTTTGTTTAGTACGTAGGAGGGTTCATAAAATAAATTTAAAACATCCATATTGTCAGTTCTAATTTTTCAGGTTTTTTTCGTCTCTTCAAATAAAGAAACTATATCGATTTTCTCTTTACATCTCGTTTCGTATTGCTAGAATTCCAAATGGAAATGTTACAATAAGGAAAGAACTTTTGAAACATTGAGTATTTTAGTTTATAGAAAAGAAATCACATCAATTATTGCCCTCAGTAATTTTGGTTGGAGTTCTGGTGCTACTGAAGACCCACCATCTAACCGTGTAGAGGAGCCAAATGCACGTTAAATCTGTCTAGGTTCAAAGTTCTTTTTGTTAGGGTGATGTGGAGGTTTGGAGAGGGGGTGCATTCTCAGACGTCGTCCTGGTTACTAGACCGAGGTTCAAAATTATGAAGTCCATTACCAATAGCCCTCGTGTTGCAGATAGTGTAACGAGTTCTGAGTGTTTAACACTTGTCCTTAATAGAACAATACCTACTGAACTTTTGCAAATCTGCAAACAAGTATGCGGTGTTCATTCTGTTTTTGATTGTGTTAACTTCTTTGTATAACTCGGAAGGAAATATTGTAAATCATTTAATAGCATTGACTGCTTGAATAATTAGGGGGAAAGCTACAAAAGGTATAACGAACACCTGATTCGAGATTATTAAAACTGTTTAAATGAATGCTAAAGAACAAATTCATTTTCTTTTAGAAATGTCTGAATGAGTTTTTTGTGAGTTTGTCATTGCAATATCACATTTTTTTAATTTTTTTTTTAATAAGCTTAGCTGCAGACCAGAGGGTATATTTATTCCAGGCGCGGCATCTGGAAGGGGAGAATGTCAGACTGATGAATTTTGAAATAAAATGGGTTTTAATTCTGTAAATTTAAATAATTCTACTTGAATGTTTTACATGGTATTTTGTTTCTTTTGATTTTGTTTTATTCTATCTTCAAAGTACCATTTTTTGCCTAGTTATTTTATTTTTTCATTCTTTTCATACCTGATAAACTGTCTCGAGCTGTAGGTTTTCATGTTCTATAAAATTAAAAAAATTTCGGGAAAGTTTGGTTGACCTCTAGATCGCCAAATCCTTGGCAGGAGAAAGCGCGCTCGATAACACTTTTCCCATCCGCTGAAACTCTTCCCTGCTCCTCTGGTTTTTAACATATTCACACTAATCCTTATCCTAAAATCTGCTACTGCCTTATCTTAAGATACAGCCTATCAATTGGTGTCTTAACAAATTTGCATTTTAACGGAAAAGTACGCAGAATGTTTTATTCTGTAGGAAAATCGATTTAATCGTAGTGAAATTAGTTCAATAAAATCCTCTGAATATAAGGTATATTATAATTAAAGAAATTTTTTTGTTTCGAGAAAAGCAATTTGCTCTGGTCCTTTAATATTTGACAAAGATATAACGCTTTCATTGCCTAATGGTGAGGGATTAATTCAGACATCCCGTTCTATAAACTAATGGCGTATTTTAAACGCAATTGTTCAATTTTATGTTAATTCATGTTCCAACTTATGTAGTCCTTTCTCTGTGTCCTTAAAAATTGGAGAAATTTTATGAGAAGAGTAAATTTTTAACTAGTCAAGTTAAAACCATCCAGTACAGTATTACCTCGACTTACGCGAATTCGGAGTCACGTGATTTTCAAATATCATCGATTCGTCTCTTTTTTTTTATCCCCCCCCCTTCCCTCCTGATCCCTGAAACTTAGGTGGAATCAGTACCAGGGCCTGATGAAATTCATAATTTGATTTGAGGAGTTGTCGATCTTGCCAGGCAAATAAATTTTATAAGTGGATAGTGATGAGAGACGTTTAAGAACTGCTAGGTACCCACAATCAGGAGCTGAGAATGGATAAATTCGTAGAAATGCATGAGCAAGAAATTAAAGAACTTGAGTCTTTATACCAGGGGGTGTCAAACTCACTGGCCGCATGCGGATATTTTTGCGGCTCGGACAGTATATCGGCGCACAATAATATAGTCGATTCTCGATAATTCAAACCTTCGATAATACGAACCTCTCGATAGTTAAAAGTATATACTCTGTCCCGAGAAAAACTCTTGATATTTCGAACAAAAACAATACGTTTTGGTACATTCAATATTACGAAGTAAAATCTGTGGCTGGCCAGACTACAACAAGCTATATAATTCGAAGTTATCTTACAAAACTCTGGACAATTCGAACGCTTATTATCTAGAGTCCTATAGCAAACAGGTTGGAACTTACATGTTTTTTGTTGTATTGTCTCTGCATGTCTACCCTGTAACTTGCCTCTTTGATGACCATCTGGCTGTTATCCCTTCTTTGTGTTTCCCGGTTCCTCAGGCTAAGATTGTGACTTTTGCTTAGAACTGACATAACGATTTATGGCTCATCTGTGTGACTGATAGCATGGGACACCAATTATGGCATGAGCCGGACTGGACTCTGCCTTGAAGAACCAATGTTGTTGGGACAGTGTCTGAGAGAACCGGGTGCGAAATAATTTTATCTTCAGTGAAAAATGGAAAAGATTTGGTGCGGTGTGAAAGAGTCCTGTTCAAGAATTATTACATAAATGTGTTCATTTAATACATGGCTTTTATCTTCTGTATAATATTTATACTGTATAATATGTACTTTTTAAAAATATTTTAAAGTAATTTTATACATATGTGCAATTGTTGTTTTATTACTTAGTTTAAAATGTAAATGTGTTAGAAAAAAATATGGGAGTTTTTCTTACTCTCTTGATAATTCGAAGTTTTGCATTGGTCCCTTCAACTTCGAACTATCGAGAGTCGACTGTATAATAAAATATCAAAATTTCTCCCGAAATAGGAAAGATAGTTGCAGAGAAGTGATTCCAAGTGTCAGGAAGTAAACATTAAATGTTTCTTGTTCTTTAATTTATGCTTACTGTAATTCAAAATAAACTTATGTTTCGAAGAATATTGATTTTTTTTTTGCGGTCCACCTAAAGTTGAACCTTTTTTGTTTGGCCCAAGTTAGCCTTTGAGTTTGACACCTTTGCTTGAGACCCAATTCAATCAAAAGATAGAAAAGCAGTTGTTAATTTGACAGAAGGCCTCCGTTTAATTGAAAAAAGGGTCGCAAATTTTAGGAGATACATACATACTCCAACGATTAGAATATTTTTTCAACAAAACAGGGAATATAAAAATGTTAGCATGCAACGAGGAAATCTTGCGGGAGGGAAAAAAATCTTTGAGCCGGAGCACTACTTGATTTCAATTTGCAATTTTGTAATTGTGTTATCGAAGGATTTACTTAAAATTTTTCCCTAAATTATAATTTATTTTTGTCTCTGGTCCCAGTTGAAAATAATTAAAAGTATTTTTATGCGAAATTATAGTCCGACTTACGAGAATTCGACTTTCGCGGTTAACAGTCAGTATCACCTATTGCGTAAGTTCGGGTATTACTATATTACGATAATTTTATTACTCATTTTGTACCAAAAAATGCTTTTATTTTAATAGAAATGTATGCTGTAGGAAAAATAAAAATAATATTGTGTACCTGATATATGGTACACTATATTATTCAAAAATTTATATTGTGTTCAAAAATGGTTTCGAACTTCGGGCCGTATTCTTAAAAATTCGCGAAGATGTCTTGAGAATCGAGCTCAAATGAATATTGTGTGTGTAAAAAAGATTATTTCATTACATATGTATTTATAATGTATTGAAATGGGTGGACTTTCAATTCTTTTTATATTAAAATAAAAAATTGTATATACGTTACTATACTTTAAGATAAACGGTATATTCGACTTAAAGTCGAGTTTGCTTAAAATTAAATTGTATAGTTTCTGAAAAAATGTTCTTTGATGGATAATCTTAAAGACATTATAAATTGTAAAACAAAACGAAAAATAGATTGACTATTAATAATTCTTATTTTACTTACTACAACTTTACAAGTTTTTTGGCAATCGAAGCTTTGCATAATAAATATAATACGAGCAGTACAAATAAACTATGTGAGAATAAATGGAAGTACAGTTTTCTTTGTAAAAAAATGTAAACAAAATTTTTAGGGTAGATTTTAAAAAAAAAATGTGGCCTAATTCTTTACAAACCATCTTAAACTTTTATAAATGAAATGCTGGGCAAATTAGTTGGTTCAATAATGCGGTCCTCATATTTCTTCCACAATATTAGTAATGCAGGCCCTAATAAGAAATACTCAATCAGTTAATCGTTGAAATATTTAAAAAAAATAAGCATACTTTTCAAGGTGTTTCCGCCTTATATTCCCATGAGGTTCTTGCTAGGGATTGCGAAACTCTTATCAATGAACGTGCGATTACTTATCGTAAAGTTAAATTGGAGGAAAGAATTATAGCTTTCCGCACAGCAGGCTGATGGCAATGTCCTTTTGTGCTGGAGAAAATGCTTGTAAGAAAACGTTGCACAGCTGTCTCGGCCATCTGTATACACTACTTCCGAAAACGGCCCTCGACCAGACGCCACAAGTCTCCGTGTAACCCCGGAATGCCAGTTTGCAGGATTGCACTGTTGTGGTGCAATCCTGACCTCCACATTTTTGCTTTTTTGAAGCATTGCCAACGGTCAGTAGTATAATTACCTTTTCGCTTTGCGGCATGGCCTTTTTTCCCCCTCCATGGAGGGATAAAAGCGATTTGGTTGAATTTAAGTAGTATTTAAATGTAAGAGGGGGGAAACTATATAGATATTTTTTCATCTCTTTTCGGTACTGATAATGCCATGATGCTTGATCATCAGTGATGTGAATCCCTTTTTTACATTAGTGGATTGGAAATCTTCGACCTTCTTGTTGTCCTTAAATTACTGATATTGCATTGAAATGAAACTAATTGAATTTATGAATGAAATTTGTTCCGAAAAAAAGCTGTCACAATACGATTTTTTTTGTTTTTTTTTGCCTTGTATTTATATGCAGGTAACAATGATGTGACAGAAATTGTATTCTTAAAGATTCAAATTTGAATTCTGAGCATATTTCGAAATTGCAAAATTCTCAAACTATCATTTTCCGCCTTCAACAATACGAAATATATTTTTAAATTTAATATGTATTTTTCGATAAAAATTTTTTTTAATATTTTCTTTCGGATTATGATCATAAATATTAAATGTTTACATTTATAATATATTCAAGTGTATAATATAACACCGCATTTCTTAAGCTTTTTTTGAATGCATTTTTCAGTGATAAATAAATGTTCACACAGTTTCTCGAATCTTTCAAATTTCGAACAGTTTTGTAAAGGTATTAACAAAGATATGATTTTTTTTTAATTAAAAATCTTCCAATACATATTACTTAATTATTTGAGTTTTCAAAACTTTGTACAATGTAAGTTCTACGGAAGTTTTTAATGTTTTGATTTAACGGTTCAAATTACATTTTTAGTCATTTTCTTCTTGATCTTTCGAGTTAATATTAAGATATACTTTTTTTAACCCTTTGTAGTCTTCGTTTTTCTTAAATATTTTTCCAAGGGATGTATTTAAACTTATTCCAAGGATGTGTATTAACTTAAAATACTTAAATATTTGAAATTAGCGACTGATAACATTAAATTTCTGTTGCATCGAAATTGTTACAACAAATGTACTTGGAGTCGAGAAATTTATGAACTGGATTTCGTAAAAATGGTTTACTTCTATTTATTAAATAAATATAAAAAGCTCCAATTTTTTTTTTAAAAAAAAGCATGTTGGAAAATTTAATTTGTTGCAAGTACAAAAAGTTAAATTTGAAATATGTTGATTTTGATGGGCTAAATTTTATTCTCGAGCTGAAAATTTTTTGATGTAAAATAATTCTTTTTTTCTGAATGAAATAATATTCAAATTTATTAAAGAATTTGATTAAAAAATTATCTTTAATTATAAAGAAGTTTTTACTGACTTGTGGGCATGCGAGTCCAAAAATCATTTGTCTTAAATATTCTAAAACAGCGATACTCAACCTGTGGCCCGCCGGGCTTTTCTGAATGACCCGCTCATTGCCAATTGCACTAAAATCAATTATTTAAAAACAATGTATTAAAAATTTAGCGGGAAACTATCAAACAATCAAATCTACCAATTTTGCCGTCGATGTCGTACGGATACGAATTGCAAGATTTTTTTTTCTATTTTTAACTGTAACGGTTAGTAATAACAAATAACGGTGAAGTAGAGTATTGAACTGGAGTAGTGATCATTTTATGGGTGAAACCGAGTTTTAATTATAAACAAATAATACTGATTTCAGTCTGGAATTCAGTAAAAACTCCTCTTTGCTGCTATTCTGCATTTAATAAATTAATATTTGAAATAAAAATGAGAGGCTTCCTCGAAAGAAAAAAATCAAATTATCAAAGGGCATGGCAGCTTTGTATGACATTAGAATGTAAACCAGGGGCTTGGTCACGGATGAAAGGGAACCGAACTACCCCATAACTCAGTAAAAAATGCATAAAACTGAAAAAAAATTATGTGTATTTGATAGAGGTTAATATATAGTATTAAAAGTTAAAATTAATTTTAATATTTTCATCAGCTTTCTACATTTTAAATGTCCAATATTGCCTTAGTCTTATGATTTTCCATCAATCCTCTTATTTCGGCCCACATGAAATATCTGTCATATATATGCGGCACGGTTGAAAAATGTTGAGTACCTCTGCTCTAAAATCTTAACTAACCAAAAGTTTTTGATCGTTTTATTAATAATTAAATACGGAAAATGAGGAATTTCTTTTTATCTTAAAATCTAAATATTTACAGCACTGTGGTACGTTCATACTTTTCATCTAAAAAAAAAGAAATAAATATTAAATGTTTGTCTACTCCTTGTTTTCTCCATTTATTGAATATAATTTTCATAGTTTCAATTATCTTGACGTTTTTATTTAATTGAAGTAAAACTCCTAAGAAATAAATATTTTTTTAATCTATCGGTTGAAAGTATTATCCTAATTCACATATGCAAATTTTAAAGAAAAAGAATGAAAAAAATTATTCACAATTTCAAAACAATTGTGTGGCCACACACTATTTTTGTTTCGAAACCTCTGAACTATTTCCTAATTTGGCTTCCTTCGCATGTTTTAAAGCCGAACGAGAGTTTGACATTGCTGTAAATTGTGTACTATTTTGATTTCTTGACTGTTCTTTTTCCTTCCGCATTTTTTCCTCCCTGTAATAGAATAAAATCGACTTTATGAAAATATTTTGATAGGAATTTTATCATTAATATTTAATATAAAAATGAAGATTTATTTTTTATAAGAAACAATTCAACTCCTAACCTAAATCGAATATTTATATCTAATAAGCTCTTATTTGCCAACTAAAATTTCTTTGATTTTATACTTTTAAAAAAGTATAAATATTCATAAAAATTTTAATTATATCGTAGTATTGGCACATAGGGCAGACGACATTTTTACCTTTTTTAAAAAACAAGTCACAAACGTAACAAATTCATGTTCTATTCAAAGTAATTTTCCTCGTGTATTAAATGCAAATTATGCAGCCCATCTGTAATTAAAGCATGTAATATTCTCTACTTTATGCGTCTTCCATTTTAATGTCCTTTTTTCCTTAATACTTCGCGAACTAATGATAATTTCCAACATCGACTTAGAAAAATACTTTCAAAATTTCTTTTTAATATTCTATAGATTATTAAACATATTTAGTTAATAAAAGTAGAAGGATCATTATACTATCCTGTTTTGTTCTATGAAGCATATAAGACACTGCATAAACAAACACATCTTAATTACGTTATGAAATTCAGTTGACTGATCAGCGTACTGTAGCGGAAAATCCTACGAACTGATTGCAAATAATCTGCGAAAATTTCTCCAAGATGATTATCTTTCTTTTCGAACTTCTTAGGGTAAGAAATTTTAAGAGATTTCGTTTTCATCATTAACAGAGAAGAAGTAATTCATTTCTATCTTATTGTGAGTAAAAGCTATGTATTTCGTTTTTGCTCTAAAAAGTAGTTTAACGCGTATACTTATCTTTGTTAAATACTAACATTTAAAAATTTGTGTGGCAACGCGACAGAAAAATGTAGGCAAGAAAAATTTGAAAATGTTAGTTTTTCCTGAGTTCCACTTTTTGGGGTTCGTTTGAATATAACTTTTTCTAATTTTTTCATGCTAATGATTCTAAATTCTAAAATACCATGCACTCAAAATGCATTTGTGTTGGAAATTTTTCTGTTTAAAAATCTCTGGAATATCCTTGTTTTCTTTAGTTTTAGGCTTAATTATGTCAATTATTCTGTAAATTATAATTAAGCAATTAATAAACGCTGAAATGAATCGCTTTTCTCGTCTAAAAGAATAAAATTGTTGAATTGAAAATAGATTCAACTATATTTGAAGTTGCCATGTTGAGTTAAATTTAATAATGTATTAAAATGCAAGTGTTATCTTTTTTTTAAAAAAAAAAATATATATTGATTCCTTAAAATTAAGAAAAAAAATTAGATTCCATATAACTGAGTACAAATTTTTGTATGAATGAAAATGACTTGTTGTACTGCCTATAAATATAATATTAAAGTTTTAGTATTTGACTTTTCGTAATCATTTTTAATATAAAGTTTGTTTTTAACTTAAACTTCTGAAGTCGACTTTGTTAAATTCTTAGAAAATGGGATTACGAATTTTTATTAGTTGAATAATAATCATCATAAGGTTTTTATCGTAATTGGTGAATTTGCGCATCAGTGTGTTATGTGCATTGAGCAGAATGTTTTCATCTGTGTGATAATGTTTAGGATTACTTATGATTACAAAATTAATTTTCAGAAGTAAATTCATTATACGTATATAGATGCTCATACTATTTTATATATATATATATTTCATAAGTACTATTTTAGCTGATATAGAACACGTGAAACAATAGATGTGCATGAATGTATTTCGTGAAAAAGTTTCTTGAAACAGAATATTTAAAAATATTAGTTGTTTTTTGAACCGTAAATATTTTGTAGAAAAATTAAACCATGTGCATGTGTGTAGTTTTAATATTTGATCATTATTTTTTTGTCATTTTCTATTCTTTCGAAAGAGGATTTTAAGAATATTCTTATTTGTGTGTTAACCATTATAAAATGTAATTAGTGATTATTAGTGTAAAACGACCGTAGTTCTTCAGTGGTTAAGGCCACGAGCATGTTTCCTATAATGTTCATATTAAATTATGATTTTGAGCTAAGGCTCTGCCGCAAAATCCTATTGAATGTCATACCGTAAAATCCGGCTTATAAGCACGCACCTGAGCTTTGAAGCTGCAATTTTCAATTTTTAGATTTTTTCGTCGTATAACACGGACTTCCTTTTTTTACGAAGAAACCTGAAATGTACATGGCAATATATTTGTTTTGAAGTCATTTATTCGAAGTATTATCCCAGGCTGTTGAAAAAAACAGTATACTAATAGAACTACAACTCTTTAAGTTTAAAAGTTATGTAACTTCTTTTAACTAAACGGTATTTCGATATATGTACAAATCTAATTTTTTTATACTCATCTTTTTTTTTTACCTGTAGTACAGTGATTCCCAAAGTGGTCTGTATAGACCCTCAGGAGTCTATGACAGCATACAGGGGTCCACCTCTTCGAAAAAATAATTTGGAGGTCTATGAGTTGTAAATGAGGGTCTACAACAGTGACTCTCATTAAACCAGATCATGACTTTAATTTTAAAAGAAAATGTAATCAAGAGGAAACTAGATTTTACCTGTTTAACAAATTTACTTACTAAGTTTAGTGAAGTTAATTTGCAATTACAAGGACCATCATTTCGACCGTTTCTTGACAGAATTAAGCTAAAGGAGTATAGTACTGGTCGTCGTAAACTTTCCCAGTTTCTCAATTTGTCGCACACAATCTGCCAGGAAAAGGACGTTTTATCCTACGTTCAACATTTAAATGCCCTTTATTCAGATTTTGAAACTAAGTTTGAGAATGCTTTAAATATTAATATGGTAATACTACAGTAGGCAATTAATTAATTTGGTCACAATGAAAGAAAAACAAATGTCATATTACAAGAGGAATTGATCGAAATAGGCAATAAGATCTTAAAGTAAAATTCAGAAACGGATATCGGCAATTTTAGAAGCACCAGATTCATCTTTCCCATTAAAAACATTTGTTTGTTGCTCAGTTACTTTATGTAACAATTATTTTAAGTCTTAATTAAATTTTAATTTTAGTAATTAACATGTGTGTCTTAAGTTTTAACCGCTATTCTTCGCTACAGTTAGAAATCTAAATATTTTAAAGTAAATATAGCTTTATACCATCTGTCAAAAAGACATTCAATTTGATAAATTTGCAAAAATTCATTAAAACATGGCAAGGGGTCTATGAGACAAAGAAGTTTGGGAATCTCTGTTGTAGTATAACTCGCTCCCGTAAATTTCAATCTTATTTTTTGTTATACGCTGATAGTTAAAAGTAATGGGATCATTTAGAAGGATGTTAGGTCCGACTCTCGTCCTTCCAAATATCAAGGTTGGTGCAAATTAAATGCTCACACTTGTCGGGCCTCAAAGGCATCCCGTTCGTTGAAAGTTGGATAACCAACAAATGTGTCCTTCTCGCCACTTGACTATCATTTAAAACTACGAGGTCCGTCGTTAGAAGCCCTCGTGCTATTTTTATTTCTCTGTTAAAAAACGACTCCTCAAATCCCGTTGGATCCGTGCTTACGATGGAACTAAACTCGATCGTCTTCATGTGCCGTGATGAGAAACTTGGAATTAATTTTTAAACAATACTTTTCTGCGATATTTCAATTAAAAATAATTGTGATTCTGTTTCAAAGTGCAAACAAATGATTAAATACAATAATAAATAATTTTTGTGGTAATTGAAATATATATCGTATGTGGACTGTATGATACGTATAAAATATGTATATGATCTTCAAAAAAAATTACATTAAGAACATATTTTCAGAGACAAAATTAAACTGTGATGCCATGCAGTGCCGGTTTTTCCATTGGGCGCTTGGAGCCCGGGGCCCAGAAGGGCCCGGATAAACTGTACTTAACCAGATTTTCTGGTTAAAATTTCGATCCTCCAGTGCCAAGGGGGCCTGTTGATCTTCTACGCCCAGGACCCGAAATGAGCTTAAATCGGCATTGATGCCATGTGTCGAAAAACCGCATCAGCACTGAAAATTTTAAAGAAATGCATACGAAAATATAAGGAAATTGAAACAATTTCCTAAGAATTTCATCATAAATAGTATTAACGAAGAACTTCTTGGTAAGCAATGTTAACTCTTCTTCCATTTCGGGCAAAGATGGGTTATAAGGGATAGGGAAGCCAAAAATGGGCGCATGTAAAAATCCCTCCAAGTTCGGGTTTATACTGCTGATGATATAAGAGGCAGTATGTTCACAAGATGGGCAATTAGTTATAGCTATTATTTAACCAACAACCCGAGAAGCTATATCTTCATTTTAAACGAAATAGCATTTTACTTTCCCCCCTGCTATTGTGCTCGTAAAAATATTTAAAAATAGTAAATACTATAACTCAATGCTTTTTACTCTTACTGCGATGTACCGAATTCCAAAGTCAACTGATGATGTTTTTGTGTGGTGTTTGTAGGGATGGAGGTGTCACAGGGTATTTCAAAGCCAAGTTAGCCTTTCTACGAAACATGAAACCACTTCCTTTCATTTCACACCCCTCTTAAATCTCGCCTGGGCAGCTAATGTTTTTCGTATTTTTCTCGTTCCCAGAAGAAAAATCTTTCCGTGAAAAGAGAAAAAATGCATGAAAATACTTAGTTTGTGAGGACCGTTGTATTATTTCATGTCAACCGATATTTCGCATTAAACGTTTTCGCGTTCATTGTATTTCACTGTATTTGCCAATGAAGGAAGAACATCTTTTTTTTTCAACAGAAGGAAATGTTATAGTAACACTTTTTTTAGACCCAATAGTCATGCCGTGCCAAAAGAAAGACAAAAAATTCTGCTGGAATGTACTGATATGCATGTAATAAGCTCTTAAACTGGAAATACTATTGGGCCGACAAACTTCTGTGTCGTGATATCGACATCAGATGGATCGTACCCCAGTAAAAACTGTAGATATCACCCAAGTTCAGGTTAGCGAGAACACAGAAAATCGGTCACCATTTCAAGGTCGTTTTTACTGATAAGTACTCAAATATGTACAAAATTTATGCGGTGTTGACTCTTGAAATCTACCTACATAAGGTTTATCAACAACGTAGGGAAGCAAGAATTTCTCAGATACAGCCCAAAGATTTGAAGAGAATGTTCTTAGTCTATGTTAGTGCTTATAACAAAGACAGACGAATCAGAATTTGTTTAAACTGAAATATAATATCCGATATGAAGTAACAGGAAACCTCGAAATGGAATAATTTTTTTTAAAAATGCCTGTATAGAAAAATTGGAAGCTTTACATTTGAACTTGCACGAAGAGTATTAGTTCGTTATGCAATCAATATACATTATTACAAACCATAAAAATATATAAGAAATCATAAACAAAAATACGTAAATTTAATACAGTTCATGAAATACTCATAAACATTGAAATGTAAAATAGCCTTGCTGAAAAATAAGTTTCGTTATTTGCTTAATTCGTAGAACTATTTTTAAACAGGTATAGTCTGCTAATATTTAAGGAGTGTACCATGAACACTGCTTCGAACGCCCACACACTATATACATATGTATATGTATTTAATAAAAAATGTTTTAAACGGAATAAGAAATTTTAATCCATGTATAATATCCAAGGAATTAACATGCATAAAACCATAATTATATGTTAGAAAAGTGCAGCTTAAAAAACATAATAACGTAAGGCTATATTCGAAGTATATAGCCTTACACTGAAAAATGAAATTACTATTAATGCGTGAAAGTTAAACTTTTTGTAAAATCCATTTAGCTTCAAATTACTTGGAAAGATAAATACGTTTAACTAAGAAAAACCGATTCAAATCGGAAGACATCGAAATACTGTTTTAAATAAATCCATGTTGCCAAACCGAAAACGAAAATTAGATAGTATTTATGATGATTTATTTGAAAAACAACTGCGATTCCTTCTCAAAGAATAAATAAACAAATAAATCATAAATAAATATTTTAAAAAATATGTAACCTTTAAAAAACTTCTCAAAGCATACATTTTGTCAGTTAGATGTGACCATAAAAGTCATACAGAGTTTTTATGGTGCATTCCAAAATCTTTCATTCGTATAAATTGAGCTTTAACAAATTTATCTATCTCTAGAGAGCATGCGAATTCTATAAATAATTGTGTGTTCTTTCTAGTGTGCTTCGTTTATAAAAATGGAAATGATGTTTAAGTATTTAAAGAAGTAATATAAATTGAAGTAATTTTGATTTTATATGAATTCTTTCAAAAAATTTATAAGCTACCTGCAGAAGAATTCATATCGTGAAAATTACCGAGTGAAAAGCATTACTATTCAAAAATTACCTTAAAATACATTATAGGTTTAAAAAAAACACGCTTTTATAGTTATAATCGAACTAAAAAGTAAAAAATAATTTTTAATATAATAAAATGAATTGCGAGAAAAGTTAATGTGTCATTGTCGTAAAAGCGCAGGGTGCTTAGTACTACATTTTTACACTAACTCTGCATTTCGGAATAGAACTAGTAAGAATTTATGACAATTGATATCGAGCACCCCACGCTTTTACCACAATGACATTAATTTTCTTGTTAATCAATTTATTCTTATGTTAAGAATTTTTTTTTTTACTTTTCAGTTTGATTAACCATAAAAGCATGTTTTTTAAACAATTTGTTTCATTTTCAGTTCGATCTAATAAAACCGTTTTAGTTTTTTAGACTATCATTTATTTTGTTAGTTTTATTTGTATTAACCATTAGCGTTTTCGCTTTAGGGTTGCAACTTAATCTTTCAGTCGCCAAATCTGGAAATAGAATCTGGAACTACTCGCCAAATCTGTTAATGGGAAATCGTTAATCCTGAGGATCCTAATCAGGACAATGGAACAAAATTATTAAATTATTGTATTGTCATCAACTATTGTATCATTGACAAGTGTGCAAAATTTCGAATTAATCTTATCTTTTAAAGTAGGTAAAAATCGAGTTCAATGATTCCGTTACATAAAAGCTAATAAAAGCATGTTAAAGTTATTTTTGGCAATCGTTATCAGCGACAGCTTCTAATACAGTTCCATTACTGAAAAAATGCCAATACTTTTGGTATACCCTTAGTGATATATAACGTAAAGTTTGCGACATTAGACCACAAATATGCAATTCTTGCATTGATTACATTTGCTGAGTTATCTCGCAGCATGTAAACAGAGCATCAAAAGAATTTTAAAAGGGGTGGGAAGGAGACACAGAAATTTCACAAAAATAGAGCAACCATTTCAAGTATATATTGGATAGATCAATAGAAGATTTCTTCTGTATTGAGACTTCTACACATCCTTAGTTGGGCTGGGAACTGCGTCAAGAAAAGGGTACGTAAAACATCTCATAATGTAAAGTGTATTATTAACTGTGAGCACAAAAGAATATATATTTTAATCTACATATTTTAATATATAAGCATATTTACAGTTAATTTTTCAGTATAAAAATTTAAACAGTTGAAATTCACATGTACTGCTTTGAAATATATGTAATGTTTGATCCAATGGTTTTGAAATCTTGAAATATATATATATAGCTGGGTAAAAGTTGTTTCAGGAAGAAGTTTTAAGTGCCGAATTGCATTGGTTTTTTTTACTGGCAATTTTTTGCAATGATGCCATTTTCAAATTTCCAATGATAGATATCCGTAACCTTCGTAATGATTACTATTTGTTATTCATTTCAAGCTTTGCCTTTTTAATGTTTGCCTGGGTTGAGACATTAGATATGTATTTTAATATGTATCCTAATTTCGTAAACTGGGAATTTTTTAATGTAGTGTTAATAAATTTATTTTTGTGCATAGAAGTAAAAATTGAATTAGCATATTTATCAGAAATGTTTTCGAACATTTACAAATCTTTTACCAAAACATTAACAATAAAGAATGGACAGTGACTAATATGCATGGATTTGTCTGAAATAAAATAGCTTGAAATTTAATATTTAAGTACATTGAAACTTATTGTCGATATTCATAATTCTGAAAATTTTGTTTAAATGCTACAAATTATTTTCAAGTTCTGCAGCTCGATACGGTTATTCTTGATAGCTTCATTTCATAATCACTTCGTGCTGTTGTCTTTTTAAATAGTCATTTTTTAAATTTGATAGTAACATTATTGATAAAATTTCATAAAGATGCCACAGAAATTTGAAATTTTAGCATTTCGAATCCCTTACCTTGATGGAATAGATTTTTTTTACTATGGACTTAATTTTTTTTTAATTTATTTTTTGCAAATGGAATTAATCAATGGAATTTTCAAATCTAAACCATTGATGCTGGAGATATTGGAAAGAACCATTAGGGTTCTATGTATTAGATTAAATCGCGTAGACGTTTCGTTTCATATTTTCCCTGTGATAAAAATGGTTCGGTAATCAAGATATCTAAAGAAGTTTTGGAATTATTTAAACTTTGATTTCTGATCGTAAAGCTTGCAGGTGTAATTTGAACTGTTGGTGGATAATCGAAAATAAAGTTGTGTAAATCGTTTTGATTTGAAGGTTTATGATATGGAGGAATCCTAATATTAAAAAAAAATTCTAATTTACTGAATTTTTTTCCCGTGTCGTTTTTAAAAACTAATAACATTAATTTATTTATAATTCTGGTACTACTTCATGTAAAAAATTTCAAAAAGATAATTTTTTTCCTTTTTTAAATATTTAGATAACACTTATCTTGCATTCAAGTATCGAATCAGGAGTCGTTAAAGACCCGCTGTGTAGAGGGGCTGTGAACGTTAAATCCATCCGGCCACCCCCTCTACCCCCCACATCGCGGGCACGATTCTATGGGGCCCAAAGCCTATATAATATTACGGATTTGAAATTCTTTGTAACACCCTGCTTGGGGGCCCAAAACCTGACTTTGCAGGGGGCCCTAATATTCTCTGTTACTCCTCTACTCAAGTGGCTGTGGTAGCCTAGTGGTCAAGGTAACGGACTCATGGCTGGCGTGTCATAAGTTCGAGCATAGAACCGCTGAACACCCACCGTTTAAGGGGGTGATGCACATCAAATCTGTAGAAGCTCAAACGTCCTCCCTTTGGTGTGGTGGGGAAGTTAGGAGAGGGGGTGCCAACTTAGGTGTCCTCTACACTTGACCATGGCTCAAAATGACGAGGTCCGTCGCCAAAAGCCCTCTTGTCGCTAAATAGTGCGATGTTAATATTCACTCATTCACTGCTCAAAGCCCTCACGTTGTCTTGGTGTGGGTGTTAGTACAAGTGTCGTTCTCGTCATTGATCAAAATGACGAGCTCCATCACTAATAACTTTTGTGTACCTTATTATCTTAGTGCGGCGTTATAAAGCAAAAATTCTTAACAAATTTAATACCCCATAATTTAGAAACATGCAAAGAAAATGAAATTGCAGACTTACGTAACAGAATTTTCTGAAATACGAAATTTGAAACTTATTTCATGAAAATTCGATTTTACAAAAAAAAAAGACACCTGTTTTTAGAAAATTTCATTGAAGGTGATTAATATAACTAAGTAACGTCTCTGATTAATCTATTAACTATATAATTTAGTTCCACTTGCGATGTTAATTATATACTGGTAATCGGAATTCGCGCGAGGTCTTAGGAACATATTTGTTTTTTGGCGACTGTATATTCAATCAAACACTAATTATACATAACTATGTTAAATGTTAACTGCAAAAAAATTCACAATTGTTAAAGATTTTTATTGTGAATGAGTTTTAGCCAACAGTCCCTTGATTTGTTTTAATGCAATGGTAATCGCAATAAACCAATTTATTTCGAAGATAACTTGCATTATTGTACAGAATTTAATTTTCCAGAAAATTAAACTATAAACTCTAATTTAGGAAACTATTTTCATTAATTCTGATCATTTAAAAGTTTCAAGTAAATTAACTAAATGTTTCGCGAGGGAAAAACAACCTTTTTTGCTAAAATAAATTGGATTTGAAATTAACGTCAAAACCAAATTTATTAGCAATCTTAAATTACTTAAACTTCTGATGGAATATTTAAAAAAAAAATTTATTCCATTGTATAGAAACCTTTATCTCAGCTGTATAAAGGAATGTTAATATCGATAATTAATTTTCGGTGTTTTGAATCATTAATATATCTGATATAAAAAATCCTAATGACATATCTATCACTCAATTAAGTGGTATCACTTTTTGAAATACGAATTCTTGCGTCATTGGAACAGGGAAAAAGTGATGTCATCGACAGCCAATGAACGGTCTTCAGTATTTTACGGATGAATAAAGAGAGCTTTTTTCTCTGAGCGTATTGAAAGCGCATGCGGTGAAGGCCTGATCGCTCGCTTTCTGGTTTTACTTGTAGGGAGATTTAAAAAAAAATGCGACGAAGAAATAAATATTCAGAACTGGGGATGAGGAGAATCGAAGGTTTTTCAAAATTAAATCGATTGAATAAAATAATAATACTGCATAGAAATAATTCAAGTTTTATACCCAGTATTTATGTTTCTGCATGTTTCGCTTGTGTGTGTTCTGAGTAATTTTTTTTTATTTTCGTTTGATATGTCATTACCAGTTCTTATTTGCTTTAAATCGTAATCAATATCTTTCTGTTCAAAATTCCAAAATGTGTAAGTTTCAGATACACTTCATATTTGTGTGCGTATTTAGTTTTATAATGATTATTTTTAAATTATTTTTGATGCTAGTGGCATAATTTGTGCGATAAATTATATCAAAATAATTTTAAAATGTAAACCAAAGTTTTTGTGAATTGGTTTTCCAAAAAAATTTAATTTCAAAGCGTATGTAATGTGGATTCTTTTTCTGAAATTGTAGAAATTTTTTTTCCATCAAACAAGTTATAATTTCTAGTAAAAATTTAACTTGCAAAAATCCTGAGAAAAACATAAAATTTCTGTCTTTTTAAATGTAAAAATTATAATACGCTCGAAAAACGTTCATTTTCATTTGTGAATTCTGAATTTTTATCTGTGTTAATTACAAATGTTTGGTATTGTTTTGATCCATTGTGAATCGAAACTGGTAGTGTGGCAGTCTGAAGAGTGGGATGTCATTTAAGATTTCATCCTAGTCACTTAAGCGCGGTTTAAAATCATGAGGTTCATCGCAAATAAATACCCTTTCTGTAGCTTGGAAGTGCGATGAAAAAAAATCAGTGCCAGTAAAAAATATTATTACACTATTTTTTTCCCTGGAAAGTTTGGTTGCTTACAATAACATTTTTGCCTTCAGGAGGGGGAATCTTCGAGCCGGCAGACTACTTTGTTGGATTTTAATACCTTCTTCAGTTTGCGTTTTTGTATTTGTGTCATCGAAGGATTTACTAAACATTTTCTCCCTAAATTATTTTCTTTTGTCTCCGGCCCCAACTAAAAAATAGTTTTTGTATTTTTGTGCGATATCCCATCTTATCGCCTAAGTTCGGGGTATTACCGGTTGCATCAAAATTTAATTGAACTGATTCTGTTTACGTGAAGGAACACTAACGGATAAAAATGCTTAATTATAATACTAGATTATTTTAGGATGCACACCTGCGGTTTTATGGGTTTTCCTGTTTTCCTTTTATTGTATTTTGTTCCGCACAAAACCATCCAGTAAGTCACCACGCTGTCTGTTGGGTGCGTCCAGAATGAAAGGCGACCACGTCGCGCGTAGGCAGGACAACAAAGTCTTTGAAAATGCGAGTCGGAACTTTCGCCATGCGGTTCGAGATATTTAACCCACACCGAGGACCTTGGAAAGTGGTTCTGCCCCCGCTCTGTTTATCTTCTTCTCTGCAGTTCATCTTTTTTATCCCTTTGTTTGTCATTTGTTAACATTTCTCGACGTCAAAAGGTGGGAGTTGTGTGTGGTCCAGTCGCATCCAGATATCGAGCCATGCCATTTATTTTCTGAGTGCTCTTTGCACATTAACACAACAACACTCTTAAATCAGATAAGGTCAATTTATTTCTTTTGATATCCAAATAGAGATCGGTTGGTGGTTTCGGGAATTATTATTTTTAAAAAAATCTCTTTATGGTATTGACAGTAGCTTGATTTTTTTTAGTTCACACATATATAAGCTGTTCTGCTTCAAGGTTTCTCTTCGTTCATCTTTACAAAGTAAAATTTTCTCCTCTGATTTCTCGTGTTTATTATGTTTAACACGGATTTTGATTATTGTTAAGTATCATTATACTTATCCCGTTTTGTACTTGGCGTCGTTTATATTAGTTGATTTTTTTTATATCAGTGCCTCCCACCAATCCCTTTTTATCGCCGCGGACCAGTCAACGTTTGATATACGTAGTTTTACCGCGACCCACTAAGGGGCCTGGACGTTGATTGTTCATATTTTAGATTTTGATTTTATAACTTTAATTTGTTGTGTTGTTTCTAATGCCACTCGTCTGACAGTGTCAGATCGAGGCCCACGAAATTCATCGTGGCAAGGGGCTAGGTATACGCCTGTCGTTAGCTTTTTAGCTTTGAGCACCATGCAGGTGACGGTAAGGTTTGGCTCGGTTCATACACGATAGATGGCGGCACCATCCACAACTTAGGCATGTACTAGAGGGGAGGGAAATATTCTCCAGTCCCCTACGCCCGTGGTTTCAGCTGCGATCGCTCACAAGACTTTCGGACCCACTGATTTAACGAGCACGTACTCCGTGTGTACTTGGAGGGTATTTGGTGGCATCGGGCATCGAACTCAGGCCTTCCGGTCTGAAGTCCGATGCCCTAACCACTAGACTACCCACGGCCATAAATTTTAATTTAATTGTATTAAAATATGCCTTCAGAATAAAATACTGATATACCAAAAATTAAATATAAAGTGATTTAGCAAGGAATATTACGTGATTTCCATGCAAAGTCTGACAAACCCGAGAAAAATTTATCACGGTAAATAAAATGGAAATAATTCAATGTTCTTTGGGTGGTTTATATCGTTAATTATACTTGTCGTCGTTTTGTATTGGTGTGTATAATACTCCCCGAAATGCCATGCAGGAAGCATCCAAACTCCGCAAAATTTTTACCATGCGTATACCGTTATGGGATGAGTAAATGATTAGTGTCTTTTTTATTAACGTCTCAATAGAAAGCATCGCGAGGGCTATTGGTGGCGAACCTCATATTTTTAAACCAGCTGAGCTGGCGCTTCTTCAAACTTCATGTAAATGATTAGTGTATCAGCTCAGATGCGCAATTTGGGTGCCTGTAGAGGTATCAATAACCACTGGATAAAGGGAGAATAGAATGCCGTTTTGAAATACTGAAATTTTGAGTTCATTCTATAGAGGAAGGATTATTGCTGAGAATGTGGATCAGGGTCGTAGGAGATCAGGAAACTGTTACACCGACGGCATCGATTACTCTTGCCTTATCGCCTCACTACGCGTGTTAGAAAACATATTGCACAATGGCACTCTGGGTATGGCAGTAATGGTTTGATTCCCGTTTTTTTCCTTTCTTTATTGTTGAAGGCAAAGAAATGAAGGGGGTGCTTTTGTGGTGTTATGCCCTTTTCCCATTGTCACCTGCTTTCCCACGGCACACTTATTTGACGTTTTTCGTTGGCGTGCGTTTCCTTTGTGGCTTCTTCTCTGCGTTCCCCTTCTCTTTTGTGCAGTTCTGCGCACTCTGTTTCTTCAATGTTTCTTGGTATATGTGCAATCTCTGTTTTTCTAGCTTCCTTTTCAATAATAAAAAGAGAAAGGGAAGAAATTATAGGTTTTCAGCTTGTTTAATCTCTTGCATTTTTTATTCCCTTTTTTTGGGGGGAAGGGGGTTCCATTGGTACTTTGTGGTCGCGGTAGCCTAATGGTCAAAGACCACGGATTCGTGGCTGTCGTGTCATAAGTTCGAGCTTTCTGCCGCCGAATACCCGCCGTGTAGAGGAGGCCATTGCTCTTAGAATCCCTCGAAGCTCAAACGTTCTCCCGTTGGTGTGGTAGTTAGGTGAAGGGGGTGTCAACTCGCGTGCCGTCCTCATCGCTTGACCGTGGATCAAAATGATGAAATCATTTGTGAATAGCCAGTGTGTGGCTTTTCATGCGACTTTAATTTACATTTCATTCAATTTTTTCATCTTTCAATTTATTTTTTAAAAAACCTTCCATATTTATATTTTCTCTGTACTTATGCTTTTCCAGAAATCATGTTTCATTTAAGCATCGTAATCTCCGAAAATGGTTCGTTTTAAATTTAAACCTGAATAACCTGATTAGGTTTGAGTATTTTTTGCCTTGCTTTGTCTCGTTCTCCTCTAAGTTTTTGAATAAGAAATTTAAGTTTTATTACCTGTAAATATGTAATGAAGTTAGCGCGCACTTTTTGCTTAAAGGAGATGGAATGAAAATCAGAAGAAAAAAAGAAACAAGAAAATCTGAAATTCCCTCTACTAAAAAAGGCAATTTTCTTTCTAAATAAAATATTGCTGCTTTCCAGAGCAAAATTAAGTGCGTTTTTTGTTTGTTTAATACTTGTTTCTTTCATTGTAAATGTTTTAAAAAGATTCAGAAAAAGTTTAGATTTTACTTTTAAAATTAGAATTTGCGATAGATTTTACTTTTCTAATCACGATTCCACTTGATATTGTTTGTTTGAGCAGTACCAAAATGACAATGCTTCCCAATTTTTATAAACACTGTGACGAATTTTGTGTAATTAATACTTATAGTAAATTTATATTTTCTTGTGTAATAAGTTAGTAGAAATTTCTGTTGTATTTATTAAATGTTGAAATTGCAATATTCGCCAACAACGCCGTTTCTTGCATTACAATGGCGATTCAATGGAAACTTGGCGAAATCTTGGAGATTGAGCCAAGTTGGCATTTTTGGGGACCATATTGGTGACTTTGACTACCATATGAATTCTTCTGAAAATTGCAACTATCACGATCTGTGGTGTAAGCGGAGTTTTCGAGAAAAATCCCTACCGACTATAAATAGGGAGTCACCGAAACTGAGTTGTATTGTTTTGACCAGCAGTTAGTTCGGCTGTTGAATAGGACGAGCTAGTGCTTGCGAATACATTACGTATTTGTATTTTAGACACTTATAGCTATGTCTGAGCGCCATAGAAGTTGTGAAAGCCTCCTGAGATTAATTCTACAAGTATTGCTGCTCTATTCTGTATTTCGAAGCTCTGTATTTTCTTGCTCCTTGAGATTGATTGCATAAAATCCTCGAACCCTGATCTATGTAACAATATTTATTATAAATAAGAGCATTTTTTATATTACAAAGCTATATATAGATAGATATTTCCCTCAAACACTTTAAAATCATACTAATGTGTCAATTTCACAACATAATAAACTGCGTATACACATTCTGGTGGAAATACCAAATCAATCGGATATAGGCTGAGAAAATTTTGTATTGTGTTGGCTCATTGTTTTTTTCTGATCGAACCAAAGAAGTAAATAGAGGAATAAAACAAAAACATAATGCAAAAAAACCCTTTTTTTAAAAAAAAAATATATATATACAAATCGTGTGTTAAACCGTAAATTGAAGCTCTTTTTTTTTAAAAAAAAAAGCTTAAAAAAACAACGTAAGAAGAATGTTCTAAGACAAAACAAGCTCATAGAATCTATTGAGCTTTTCCGCTGAAAAATGAATCTGTATATGGAAATTTCACTTCGAAAAATAACAGTTTCATTCTAATATGTATATTTCCGCTTTTAAATAAAATCCAGAAATCTCATTTGTCGATTTTAAGCGTTAATCGGCTTAACGTAAACCAGAATTTATTTATCAAACATAAGCTAAGCTTTTAGATAAAATTCAGCAGAGCGTCTGTCTCTGTATCAACTGATCCTATTTGAAATCATTCGATCGAAAGAAGTTTTCAGAAATTGCTTCAATAAGCAATCGATATGAATAATTTTCAGAGCTAATTCAAGATTCGATTTGTACTTTTCGCGATTTTCCTAATGTCACAATTTTTTTTCCATGTAATTTTAGTTTTTGATAGTTTGAATTGTACAGTTTATAAAATAAATACTATTTCCATTTTTCACTTTTTAAGACGTTCATTAATTATATTTCCTTAATATTTTCGAAACAACTTTTTAATATCTTTTTAACATGTGTAATTCATTGTAAGTGCTCTCTTCTAGCAATGTGTGTGTTGGGTTGGCGACAGCTTTTATGAGTTGTCGCCAACACGATCATTGACAATGTTATCCTATAGGATAATTCGCTACAAACACAATTATAAAAGGTTAAATTATAATGGGATTCAGCAGCTTTTTTCATTTATAACATTAGCAATTGGCATAATTTGTACATTAACCATGTTTTCGCATCATGAATCCTATAACCAATACCTTAACAATTTAACAGAAAGAGAACGATATTAAATTCAAACAAACCATTGTAACAGATTAATAATATTTAAAAATAGCGCAACAATTTCTAATACCAACAATTGATATATGCTACAATCAGGGGTGTAGCTACCGCCGTATCAATGATGCTGGGGCCCTGTAGTTTAGGGGCCCAGCATCATTGATACGGCGGTATATAATAACATATATAAGCCAACATATATAAGCGAAAAATCGCACCATGTTAAGGGACCCCCAAAAAAGGGAGTCCAAGAAATTTTGATACGGGGCCCACTTAACACTAGCTACGCCAGTGGCTACAATGTTTAAAAACTGTACCAATTGTTTATATGATTAGCAATCAGTGTAGGCCGTAATTTGGCATGTTTAGCTTCATGATTCCTATAATTGATAAGTATTTCTATTATTCTACTAAAGTTCTATTTCAATTGGTGTAAAAAAATAAATAATTTTCATTTAAGTGACTGATTTTAAAATGATATTTCAAATATATATGAAATTTTGTTTCTGAAACTCATTCTTTTGTAATAATTTGTTCCACAGTATATTCCCCTCAGGGGGCTCGCCTTCTTTAGGCGAGTACGGGTGTCACAATCCCGAGGTGCCCTAGTGATCTTTTCCTTTTCCCACGGGGTTTACTGTCTTTGGTAAACACGGGCTTCACGAACCCGGGGTACCCTAGTGATCCTTCTTTATTTTCGACCCTCTTTCTTGTCATTCAATTCATTCTTTCTTTCTCTTCCCGTCTAGACCACAGATATTAAAACAAATGTTTGGCGCAGTATAGCCGAAATCGGCTCTTGCGCCAATAAACCCCAAAATCACTCACTCACTCACTCCCTCCACAGTATATTTTAAACTTTAGTAAATAGCTATCGCGCAGCTACTATCCGAACTGCTTATGTTGTGACTCGAGAAACTAGTATTTTTAGATTTTAATATTCTTTTGTTTTTCTTCGACATGCAGGATAAATCGGGCTATTAACAGTTATGAAGAAGCTATTAGCAGGATAAATCAGGCTATTAACGGTTAATTAATGAAGCTATTTACATGAAATGATGAATTATTTTGAGCACACGCTCCGTAAAGATATAAAATATTATACATTTCTTTTCTTAGCGTAAAACGTAAATGCATTTAGAATTTTCCAAAAACTTGTTTAACAAAAATTCTATTGTCAGGTTCACAAAGTGAATACACAAACGCGAAGCAAATATTAAATAATATAAAACAGGAAATGTTGAACTTATAAGGAATGGCAACAGTTTGTTTGATACTAAGCATTTTCATTTAAACTTTAATTTTGACAGTATTTTTTTAATTTATGCATTTGAATTAAAATAGTGTTCTGATCACTTTATTGATGTTCTTTTTTCCCTTTAGGTAAGTCCTACTGCACTCGATAAGCTATGCATTCTTCTGGAATTGTTACAAATATGGACGATTACGTCGGGTGAGATCCTTCCCCGAAGCCGATGTTTTACTGTTTCTTTGATGCAGTTTATATTTGAACAGCAACCACGAAAGGTAAAAAAAGATTGTATATGAACAAAATTTAAAATTGAACCTCAACTTTCACTTTTAAGATTGGAACAGATTATTTTTCTCAATAATCCGTATGTGTATTTTAATTTTTCTGTTTCATTGAGGGGGGGGGGGTACCTCTGTCTCAGAAGAAAAGTCGATTGCAAATTTTCTTAATTGAGATCACGTGATTCAAACATAACACACAGGTATTCCTTTATTTTCGAAAATAGCTTCCTTGTTAGCATTTTTATTATATACAAAAGGTTTTATCGAAACCTATGTTTCATTTAAGGCGAAAAGAGTAAGTAGTAAAGAATGAGAGAAGCGACTCGCTCATCTCAAGATCTCCGGAACTGTTTAGACTCAGACTTAAAATTTGACAGGCATGTCCCTTTTATTGAGAAAAGATCTTTTAAGAACGAGTTTTGTAAAAATCGACTCGCAAGGGGGAGTTTGCGGAGTCATTTTTCACTATTTCCGTTCTTGAACTATATGACCTACAGACCTGAAATTTGACAAGCATGTTTTTATTATTATTGAGTAGAGATTTGCTAAGAATGGGTCTTTCAAAAATCGACTTCCAAGGGAGTTGCGGGGGCATTATAGACAAACCATTCTTGAAATTTTTGACCCACAGACCTGAAATTTGGCAAGCATGTTTTTTTATTATTATTGATGAAGATGCGCTAAAAACGGGTTTTGCAAAAATGGATTTGCTGGAGGGTTAAGGGGCATTAGATATTAAAAAAAACCTCTCGTTTTTGAACTACTACTTGACTCAGACTTAAACTTTGTTAAGCATGTTTTTTTGTTCAACGAAGATCCCGCTAAAAATGGTTGTTGCGGAAATCGACTTTGAATGAAGGGTTATGGGAGCGTAAACTTTCGCTTTAGAAATTCAAATCCTGCTCTTTTAAAAGCTTTTATTTAACTTACAATGTATGTATGTAATTTGTTCGGGTGGAATCTTGCAACTCAATTTTGAAGCTGATATCTTCATCCTATTGAGCTAAAATTTTGTATACACGTTTAGTTTGGGTGACAATGCATGTTTTGACCATTTATATTCCGATATTGCAATTAATTAAAAAGATATTAATTAAAAACGTTAAACTAGTTTTGGGCGCCAACTTCAATATGTCAGTATTGTTGTAATAATGTTATTGTTACAACAATGACAAAAGTTGGCGTCGAAAATCGGTTTTCAGACAAACTAGAATTTCATACTGTATTAATTAACTTTGTCTAAAAAATAATTACATTTCTACAACGTAAAAATCTAATTTCTGCAACGTATGCAATTTGTTTAGAAATTTCTATCTATTTTCTTCGATTTAAATTCAAAACAAAAAAAAGTAGAGCTATTTTTCAAGTAGATTGGTACCTTTCTTAACGCTGCAAAGTTAAACTGAGAGGGAGCATTGTAGAAATTCTTTAAAAAATTTATCTAACTTTAATCTATGAAACTCAGACAAAAAATAATTACAGAATCGGAAAGATCATTTATTTCCTCCCGATAAGGTATAATGTTTTTTACGAAATAATATTTGTATTTCTTACGATTTTTTTAAATAAATCAAAATCGATGCGTTTTTATGAAAATAATGTCTAAATCGTTGCGCATGAATTTTTTTCTGTTTAAATGAATCAACATTCCGTACTAAAACAGCTCATGCTTTGCTTTTTTAGAATTAGTCATTTAAAAAATAAAATGCCGAAAACTTTTCTTTTACGATTTTCAAGAAATACTCAAAATTTTAATTAAACATTTAATAACTTCGTCATTTATGAAGAAAATCTCATGAATTTTTTTTTCGTGTGTAGGACAATATTATCCAAGATCTGTACAAAGATTGAAAAAATTGCTTAAAAATTACGGATTTTAAAAAAATTGTGTTTTTAGTCTAGTACCCTTTTTGGGAGAATTGATTTAGAAAATAACCGGCAAACACCTAGCATTGAATGAGATAAACATACTGAGAAACCTATCCAGTGATAACTAAAAAGTGAAAAATAAATTAAAAATAAAAAAGCTTTTTTAAAAACGCGCTAAAAAGAATAAAATAAATTTTTCTTTAAAACTTTTTTTACTATCAACTTTTTCCGTCATTACACAATTTATATGATATAAAAGCTTGTCGCGCGATTTACCTCTGCAGATAAACAAGTAAATTAAATAACTTGATCGGATTGATTTTAATTTTTAAAAATTTCAATCTAAGTAAATAAGAGTACTTTAATCTCGCGACGAGCTTTTATGTCATATAAATTTGTGTAATGACGGAAAAAGTTGATAGTAAAAAAAGTTTTAAAGAAACATTTAATTTATTCTTTTTAGCGCGTTTAAATAAAAGCTTGTTTTAAAAAAGCTTTTAATTTATTTAAATCAAGAACAGGTATATGTACAATTGAAAGCGTAATGGCTAGATAATAAATAATAATAATGCTAGATATCAGTAAATTAAAAATTATAAATTGTCATACAACATTATAAAATATCCAGCGAAGCGGGCAGGTAACCGCTATTACTAATAATATGAGAGTAAAATAAATGAACATGTTGAAGTTGCTTTCTTTTTAATGTTGCATATCAAGTTTTAAAAATCCATTTTCTTAATGTTAACCTGATTTTTAAAGTTGCCTTGGTCGGGTTTTTTATTGTGTTTAGGGGCAGTAGGGAATATCACAAGGATTCAGATTTGCATAGCAGCCCATGGTCAGATAATTTTATAAGAAAATTGTATGGTAGGTACGAGAAACGAAGAGACACAAGACCCAGAAAATCTGAAATATTTGTATTGGTCATAGTTTGGTCATGCTTAGGAGTTAAGACTCTCTCGTGCCCCGCCTTCATAATGCCTATTGCCTCTTAAAAATCCATATTCACACAAATTGTGACATCCGGCGGTCCGATGCATCTCTCTTCGTACCTTTCGCTATACAATCTTTCTGTTGATCGGGCATTTCCTTCTACCAATCCGAAATTCGGGTGCATATCTGCCAGTTCTGTGTATGTAAAACATTCCATACTCTTCTGCGGGCGATGACATCTCAAATGACTGCGGTAATGCAGATCTAATTCATCGAATGCTCTCGTGAACAACGCCACCTAGCTCTAAAAGAAGAGATCTCTGACCATGGGTTGCTGTGGAAATTTGAATCCTTATGGTATCCCCCCTACCTCAGCTTAAAGTTTGTCCCTATCATCTTGTAACACCCTGTATAAATACAAAGACGTATGCACCTAATTTAAAATTTCTTTCCATCTCGTTGAAAATGATTCTAGATTTTATTTAATAGAATGAATTATGTATTTAGTTTTTAAGCTTTTTATTTATGCAAATCTGTTGGCGATTTATGGATATTTTTCTGCATAGCCTTTGTCCAGGGTTCAAACTAAATCACAAATTATTCTTCCAACAATTCAAGCAAGTGATAAATTATTTCTCATTGTTTTCACCCTTCCTACGGCTCTAAAATAAAAGCACCGACTTTCCCCGGCTTCCATTTCCATCTTAAAAGGCTTCCCACTTAATACCTGCAATTGTATTAGGAAGGCTTTTCCGTATTGGTTTAAGAACGCGGAAGAATATTTAATTAATTTAGGGTTGACTTTTATTCCCCGAGACTGTCGGGACTGTACATCAAGTTATCCTTTAAACCTACTTTCTTTTCAAAAGAGGAAAGACCTGCAGGTGTTCCCTATCGAACGCTGCACTCCTCACAGAACCTTCTGTAATTTTTATTGGCAACGAGAATAATGCAAGTCCTCTCGCCTTCTCGGTTAACAGAGGTACATTTTTCATTTCAGTTTAAATGCAACGGTAGCATAAAATATATTAATGAATCATTTGGACTGTTGCCAGAGATCCTTGCTTTTTAACTGAATTTCATAACGTTACTAAAATCTTAACCTGGAGGACTAAATGTTATGTAAACTCTTCTCAGCCACCTCTGTCGGTGTTCCAAGGTCCATGAATGTAAAAATATTGCGCTTCAGTTTTAATTGATGGGATTTTAGTTTCCCTAATAGTATTGTTTTTATTGATGCAGCAAAATAGACGAAATTTTGGTAGTTGCTTTTTTATACTGTTCGTTGAAATTTATTTAGCAACACAAGGATTTTTGAAAAATGCTTTTTTTAATAACTGAACTGGTAATTAATAACCTTTTTATAAGGTTTTAGAAAATTTTAATCTGATGATTCTTATGTAATGTAGATACATTTGTTTACCCGACTCTTTTATATATAAAAACATGTACAAATTAGTAAAAAATTATTAAAATTATGAATTTTTGAAAAATTTATAAGGTTTACACACACACACATATATATATAATGCCATCTTTTCTCAAAATCGTGTGTCCGCTGTAACCTAAGTATAGTTCGTAAGAGTTCGGTGTATTACTGTACTAAGGAAGCTATTAAATGTACCTTATATATATATATAGCTAGGTTTTTGAATTTTTTAAAAAAAAATTTGATTCACGCTAACAACACAAACGGACTTATTGTCGTAGTCCTGCAAGATGCTTTTGTGCACTGCTTTTAAATTGCTGAAATTTGTTTTGAATTCACGTCACTTCACTGTTGTGAGGTTCAGTGCCTTCACCTTTGTCTGTGTACCCATTCCTCTCTCTTGGGTATTATACTCGATATTCTTCGTGTCTTGTCTGCAAAGGTCCCTGAGACTCAGCGCATTCGCATTTAGCTCCGAAGATTTGATGATTGTTTTCTTTTATATTTAGACTCTTCCTCGTCATCTTTGGACCGTCGTCCTTTTCCTTGTTAGTGGAGTTCTTTTTTTACTTTGGACGCTTTTGGGTCTGCATCTTTTTCTATGTTTCCTCGTGTTGTATATATAGACGCAGAAAACACGTGTATAGTAATCTTTTTTTTTGAAAAAAACATTTTTCAGTGCGTTGATACAGTGTTTGCTGTTTTGACGTAGTAATTTCATTGTTAACTTCCTGTGCAATACTTATGTTTTCTTTTCCTTTTTTGTATTTTTTTTTATTTAGTGCCTAGATTTTCTTTCTTTGAAGTGTTTTTCGAAATGTTTACACCAAATTTAGATAGCTTTCACGGATGTGAGATTTGAAGGAGTTTTTATTTTATCTATCTATGAAATGAGTTTTTTTCGTAAAAAAAAAGAGGGTAGTGTTATGGCAGCAGAAGTTAATACTCGTAATAATTTTCGGTATTTGTAATTATTTCAAAGTTATTCGATTTTAATGCATTGACATTTATAGATATATCTTTATTCAGGGGCCTAGCTATCACCGTATCAGCCGTGTCAATGATACAGGGCCCCCAACATGTGTAACTCGAGTCCTAATAACAAGGCTCTTATATCTAAAAAAGGGCCCCGCAGGAATTTTGATACAGGTTCCACTCAGAACTAGCTATGCCAGTGCCCTTAATGATTTTAACTATGTGAATTAGACCTTTAGAATGGCTGTAATATACGAGAATTATTCAAAGCAATTGCTAACATTTTTTTTAAAAAATACACACATTAATGAAAATATCAGATTTTGCTCGATCATTTAATATAAAGGAAATATATGCAAACATCGCCGTGACAGTGTTATCGGGGTAAACATGTAATCTGAAATGATTCGTAGTGGCCACGGTAGCCGAGTGGTCAAGGTATCGGATCGTGGATGTCACATCACGAGTTCGAGCCCAGTACCACTAAAGACCCGCCGTGTAGGGGAGCAATGCTCGTTAAATCTGTCGAGAGCTCAAACGTCCTCCCGTCGGTGTGGTAGTTAGGAGAGGGGGTGCCAGCTCAGGTGTCGTCCTCGTCACTTGAGCATGGTTCAAAATGACGAGGTCCGTCGCCAAAAACCATCGTGTACCTTAACATTGCGACGTTAATATTTACTCACTCACGCAATGCTTCGTAAATTCTGCTTTTTATTGGTGAAAAATCTTATTTTTAACTAAGAAAATAAACTTCTCAAACCGCAATCTATAGCAAATGTAGACATACTTGCAATTTGTAACTTTAAAATAGCATTTCTATTTAGGATTACACTTCATATTTAATGTATATAAAATAGTGTACATATAAAATGTTTTGAATCGTGGTGCCATTGCAGAACCATCGGGTAGAAATGCTAATGTTCGTTAAGTATGTTGAGGCTCTAGGTCTTCACACGTTGGTGTGGTGTGAAAGTTTGGAGCATGAGAGGCCAGCGCAGGTGCTGTCCATTGTCACTTCATCCAGATTCGAAATTTCGATGTCCATCACCAATAGCTCGTAGTCAGTTGTTTCTTAAACTTTCGTTCACCGCGGCCCCTCCTTATGTATTAACCTGACTTTCGCGGAGCCCCAAGATTTTGAATACCTCTTCCTGAATTAATATTGTTGATCGAAAAATACATGTTCTAGTACAGTTTTTTCATTGGCGGCTATTTAATCTAGGATGGCATATCTTTAAATGAAAGACCTTAGCGCACCCTTAAACAGGCGCTGGGGAACCCCAGGGGTCCGTGGACAACAGTTTAAGAACCGCTGCTCCAATTTGAAACATTAATCGTTGATGCGCACAAATTGATATCATTGATTTTGTTTGGGAATAAAAATTTTAAAAGGCTAAAATCCGCATTTTGGATTTTAATAAATAACGTCAATAGCTCGACTTATGCAGCCGTAAACTTTCATCCAATGTTAAACACGAACATAAAAATTCTCGGCCGGTCAACACTGAAGAAATTAATATACTCTCCCCGCGAATACCAGCATCTCACGGAGATGGAAGGAATTGGTAATAAAAAAAAAGACAACCAATAACTAAAATTCATCACCTCATCTCCTAAGATAGAAATCCAATGGGCGTCTCTGGAGGAAAAACTACAATCAAATTACGTTCTCGGCCGCCTTGACCCCCGCCGGTCTTTCACCTACACGCACATTCTATCTCGTATGTTTTCATTTGGTTTTGCTCTCTCTCACCGCCTGGGAGCCGAAAGGGGTTACCCAGTAACTGTCCGTCTTCTTTTTTTCGCGTGAAAGGGACATCCGAAACGCAAGGTGACATTGCGTTTTATTGATGGTGGGTGTTTGAAGATCAGAGTGCGTGCGTTGGGAAAGTCAATCGAGATGGAGTGTGTGTTGGCGTTATCCTCTTTGTGGTTGCTGCTATCTTGTGAGTGCGCAGTTGAGAGGCAGTGTGATGTGTGGAGATGATTACCGTGTGACGGTAAGATGCAGGAGGGGACGTTTGGAAGAATAAGGATGCTGTGGTTAACCGAGTGTGTTTTTTCCTTTCCCCTTTCAACGAAGTATTTTCATTCACCACACGCGCACATCTAGAAATATTTCCCAATTTGTTTGTTTTTTATAGTTTCAAAAATACTCGCCATTCATTGCGTGTTCATTCTTGAAAACATAAAAGGATTCGTGTGAGAGCTTCATTCATATTGTTTAAAACAAAAATATAAATTTGTTTGTAAAACTTATGGGATGGTAAATGGAAAAAATTTAAAGATTGGGCATTCAAATGTTTGGTTATTCATCACCGTGCTACGTTTATTCAAATTCTCTAAAGAATTTCGATGTAAAAAGTATGCCCCTAAAAAATATTCTTAACAAATCTTATTGTAACTTGTTTCATTGATGGTTGTCATGCAAAACGCATTCCATATCCATAAATGAATATTGTGCATTAAAACTCCTATATATATATACGTTATTCACCCTGTCACGTTTGGGAAAACTGGCGCGTTGCTTGAAAGTTAAGAAATTAAATAATTGATTTATTTCGTCCATAGCTATAATTTACAGTATATACAATTGGTTACAAGCAGTGGCGCACACAAGGGGGTGTCCTGGGGGTCTGGATACACCCCAAAGCCCTTGAGTTTTTTTAGATTGATAATAATCCTAATATATATGCAACATAAAATTTAATTGCTTGTAATTAACAATTTATTTTATTAATTAATGCTAATTATTAATTCAATAATTTATTTTTTTTACTGTTTTTTGTTAACAAAATCAGAAGAGTCAATTGCTGTTGTCTCGATGTATGATACGAGTTGGGGGACTTTCGACCATGGAATCCCCCCCCCTTGAAAAATTTTTGTGGGCGCTACTGGTTACAAGTTATTCAAATTATTCACCATTTACTTTCTACAGAATGTTATTTATGAAGGAGGAGACAAACACAACCGTTCTCGCCAGTGTTTTGAGAGTGGGGTGCCATCTCAGCTGTTGTCCTCGTCACTTGATCGTGGTTGCTTTGATGTGTGGCGTTTAATCGTCAAATGAAAATAAATATGAATTGTTGGGAAACCGCTAGGTTATATAGTGATATTTTTATAATCATAATTTTAAATTCCACTTCGGATTCTTATTTATTGTTGAATTTAATAAAATATGTAGATCATTTTGGAAAACGAGTTTTAACCGTTTTCAGCATTTTAAACTACAGAATTTTTTTACCTTTTGAATTTTGCCTTTTTTATACCGTATAGGTTATAAGGTTAAAAAAATTGCGGAATTAAACGGGGTTTTTTTTTATTTGGAGGGGGGGATACGCGAGTAGGAATGAGTTACCTGTGAAGAAATCTAATTATAATATATACATTTTATAAGAATCACATTTGAAACTCGTTCAAAAATTAGGAACATTTTTTTTAATGCTGTACCGAACGAAATTAGTAATTGAAAATTTTCTTCTCTCCTTTTCATGTTTTGAAACATTTTAACCTTTAGTCTTTTACACTTCATTGTTTTTTTAGGAAATTTATATAACATTTTGTGATTTTATCTAGTTTATCTAATTGCTTATTAAAATAATTTATCTTGTAAAATTTAGTTTTCAGCGGAATTCTATCAATTGCATTGCATAAATCTGTAAATTTCAAATCAGACGCCCTGTTTAATTGTAATAATATTTACATGTGAAAGTAAAACCTTAAATTTGAACCATTTTGCGAGCAATGATCGCGGTTTGAGACAAGGAAATGGTTCGTCTGTACGATTATTACAGTTAGTTTATACCTCAATGAAAATATTTGCTCTTCTACGTCACATCCCACAACAATGCATATTCCGAATTCACTCATGCGTACATTTTATACGACGCGATGAAATGTTTTTCTCTCCTTTGAGTCTTCCTGAAATGTTTCGTAACGGCTACTCAGAAGTACGTCGCAATTAAAAGTATTATACTCATTTCAATTTACAGTCTATCTATATGCTTTATAAAAATTCTCTCTTGAGTAGTTTGTTTCCATTGGTTAAAAATATAAAAAATCTCATGTTATAATGTTATTTTCGCTAGAAAAAAATAAGAAATAAAGAAAATATTCAAAATATATATAATCATGTAAGATTTTTTTAAATTTTTTTCATTTTAACATGTTTTACAATCTAAATTTATTGTAATTATATTTCACAGTTAAAAAGTACATTAAAGTTAATCAATCGGGAAAATAGGGCCGTTGGTAGCCTAGTGGTTAGAGCGTCGGACTCCAGACCGGAGGGCCGGGGTTCGATGCCCGATGCCACTAAATGCCACCGAGTATAGACGGAGTACGTACTCGTTAAATCAGTGGGTCCGAAAGTCTTGTGGGCGGTCACAGCAGAAACCACGAGTACAGGGGGCTGGAGAATATTTCCCTCCCCTTCAGTTCCATGCCAAAATTGTGGAGTGGAGATAGGTGGTGTCGCCATCTATCGTTAAGAAGTCCAACCTGTCTCACAGGCAATGTCAACTTTCATTCCTTCCCTGCGGGAAGGACACGACAACGAAACAACAACAATCGGGAAAATGTTCGATCGTAATGCTCATTTTGACGATTCTTTTCATTTCTATTTTAAAACAAGTGTATCAGGAATATATTTTTATAACTTCTCTACGATGTACTTTTTTCAGTATGCACTCATGCATAATTTCTTTAAAAGCTTAAAATGGTAGTTGCTTTGGTATATATTTTGAGATCCCTCTTTTAAAAACGTTCTTATTGGATAAACATTTGAATGTTACCGAATAAAACAAATTTTGTTACTTAACAAACAAAACAAACGAATTTGACCAACTATTTAGGATATTTAATTATTATTTTAGAACAAAGAATTTATTTTATTAGCATGATATGTGATTGAAGCTTTAGTATTTTGTTTAGGAATGGACCAGGACAGCACAAACGGACTCGGAAAGTTTTCCATAATAATCGCCAAAATATGCCAAACAGATTGAGACATTTTCTTGTGTACCTGTTAATCGTTTGAGCCAGTAATGTGTTTCTTATGTGGGAAATTAATAGAACTACACAGAAGAATAGGAGATACATTAACACATGTAAATGACAGTTTTATATTTTGAGCAATGAGTATAAACAAATCTATAATTAGTGTAATAGGGGGTTGATCCGCCACTAAGAGGACAGGGGGTACCCCTCGTTATAATAAAAGAAAAGTGGCTTAAAAAGACAAATATATAAATTATGAAAGTCTCGTTAAAATATCTTAAATTTTGCTCTGACTGAAAAAAAGAGCAAAAGCATAAAATATTAGAAATATAACATTAATTTTTATATAAAATGTAAATTAATTCACTTATATTTAAACTCTAATTTTATTTTTCAAAAGAAGTAAGAAATATATCAATGTATCATGTGGCTTTTTAAAAGTTCTTGTGAGAATATTTTTCTCATACTCCTTTCAACCTCCGTTTAAGAAAATTTTTGAATGAAGTATAAAAACAACTGATGTGATCACAAAAAAATTTTAAAAAAATAAAATATTTAGTTAAAATAAAGATAATATAAAACTTTTTACAAAATAAAGCAACGAAAAATAACCAGAGATCAAAAGTAAAAATTATGCAAAATGTAAATAAAACGTGATTACAACTTCAGTAAAAATCTATTGACAGTGATAAAAAAAACAAGATATCAATCATTGGCATGGCCAAGTAATTTTAGCGCGTTTTTCACATGTTGTATTTTACAATAATGCAACTAATGAACTTTTTACTTACAGAAAGTAGTGCTGTACCACTCCTCTAAATGTACTACTATTGAGCTGAAAAGAAATAATGACACAAATCTGTATCAACACTATAAAAAAGCAAAAAACTAGCGAAATTCAGGAAAACTATGGGAAAATTTAAATAGGATTCGGCTCATCTAGGGCACAAATGCGACCCAATGCCGAAAACCCGAGGTCAATTGGTTGCTTATTGGCTGAGAAAAAGGTACGACAAAATATGGAACGAAGACGAGGGCGAAGACGAAATTTGCGTCCTAATAGCGCTTTTTTTACACTACGTGAAAAACGTGCTAAAAATACTTCTTTCTGTTCTTGCTATTGTAGAGAGAAAAGAAAAAAATCTTTCATTTTTCGTCTAATGTCCTTCGACACAAATTTGAAGCAAAAACATTTTATTTATTTTGCCATCTTAATATTTCGAATCATTCTAGGTACTTTAAATTTATTTCGATAATTGTTGCTTTCGAAGCTTGCGATTGTGATTATGGTATCTTCTTAATGAAACTTTAAGAACTAAATGTGTGTGGAAATATTGTTGTTAGTAATAATCTAAAATGTCTTTCAAATATTTTGCATATTTTGCAAATAATAAACATTTTTGAAAATAGATGTGATACCGTGAAAAATAAATCATTGTACACATTTCAAATGCGAGTGTGTATGTGTAAAAATTTTGGATACTAATAATTTTTATGGGAAATATTCAACAACTGATTATCGGTGGGCTAGCGTTGAATAGTGGAGTTTGTAACCTCCTTGTAGATCCTTTTTAATGAGATAAAATTATTTTTATTTTTCATTTGCAGAAAAAAAATTAACGTTCGAAATCGTGTGCGCCATATGAACATTGTAATGTTTTCCCGCCATGCAGTTGTAAGATCGGCTCCTTATGTAGATAGTGCAGCCCTAAAATATTGCGAGGTCTTTTCATCTGACATCAATCCAACAATCGATGGCTGTGAGAAAACCAACTGCTGGATTCCACACCTGCGTGCCAGAGCCCGAGTGTAAGAAGCGACCGCCCCGCCCCAAGAGAGTGGAGAGACAGTCTGTTTCAAACACTCAAAAACAATGGTTGTGTTGCCTCCTCCTTTACAAAGAACACATTCTGTAGGATTGAAATACACAATAGTTTGAATAACTTGCAACCAACTGTAAATACTGTAATTAATAGCTATAGACGTAATAACCCAAATATTTAATTTCTTAAGTCTCGCGTTACCCATTATATTTCCCAAACGCAACATCATTCTTTTCATCTTGAAAATTAACAGAATTTGAAATTTAGTTTTGAGATACCAGCTGAAAGGGGTCCTGTAGAACCACTTCATTCCGTGAAAAATTTCGCCCTATGCCCCTGCTGATTATGTATATTAAATTCCTAAAAGATGACACGAGTGTGTGAAGTGTGATTTTAGCATCAGCTATCGCCGATGATGCCCGATAAACTTGTGAATATCTCCCACTCGCGAAAGGCGTTGAATATCTTTTCCGAAACGATCACGTTTCCTTGCAGCTCTTTTTCCTGACCTCGCATATCATTTGTTGCTTCGTGGGCGTCGTATCAGGTTTGGAATTTTGACGTCTCACTTTTCGGGATGCATCCTCTGTTATAGAGGACCTTTTGATTTATATATTTCTAAACGGTTATCCTGCAGGAACCGGAATCTACCAGGTTAGGAGACCAGGTTCTTGGGTTAGGAGATTTTAGTATGCTAGTCAAATTCTGTTCCATATTAACAGCAATCAGTGAGACGATTGTGCTATTCCTTTCTCTTGATGGCTGGTTGATATGGGTAGGAGTACGGTTTTACCTTTCATTTGTTAATGTCAAAAAATTCTTAGCGGGTAAAAAAAAAAAAAAAACTTGTTTGGTGATCGTCAAGGTCCTATTTTTTGTTTGAGTAGAATAAAATTAATGGTTTTTGGGATTCTTTCTCGGAATTAGAAAGCTTACCTTAAAAGGGTTTTTTTTGTAAATAATGAAATATCTTTAAATCCGAAATTGGAAAATTAGGTTTCACATAGTGTTTATGAATTGCAAATGTCGAAATGACTTATCACTTTTTTGAATGATGCCTATAGAGGTGATGAGTTATCGAATCATTAGCGTAAGTGGATCATAATTACCGGATTATTTTAATTCTAGTGCTATATAGGATGTTGCGATCACTACGTTTAATTTTATATTAACAAACATAATTGATTTGGCCGTGGTACCCGAGTGGTCATGGTAGCGAACTTGTGGCTTACTTTACTTCTATCTTAAGTCGTGAGTTTTGTCTGGTGGCCGCAGTTGCCTAGTGGTCAACGTAACGAACTCGTGTCCAGCGTTTTATGAGTTCAAACCTGGTACCGCTGAAGACCCGCCGTGTAGGGGGACAATGCACGTTAAATATGTCGAGGCCCAAAAGTTATTCCGTTGTTGTGGTGTGGTAGTTTGGAGAAGGGGTGCCAGCTCGGGTGTCGTTCTCCTCACTTGACCTTGGTACAACAATACGAGATCCGTCACCGAAAGCCCATATGTTGCTTTATGACCAACTCCGAATAGGATTGGTAATATCATTTGGCGGCTTGGGATAATATTTCCGGTTTGAGAGCTCATAAACGCGTCCCACTCTGAAACAACACGAGAATTATTGATGATGGTGGAACATTTTCGCATCACGCAGCTGCAAAATCGGCATCTTTATGAAGAAAGAAGAACACTGTTCATATGTGCATCGTGAAAATATTACGGGGTGTTTTGATCTGACATCGCCCGACTACCGATGACCGTGAGAAACACTACTCCACCTACGAGTCGTAACCCCGAGTGTAATTCGAGATGTAAGAGTCACCCCCCTCACACCCACACACAAAGTGGAAAGACAGTCTGACACTGGTAAAAAAAAACTTGGAAACACTGGTAAGAACGGTTGTGTTTGCCTTCTCCTTCACTAATAACATATTCTATAGAATGGAAGTAGTCAATAATTTGAATAACTTGTAGTTTGGACGAAATAAATCGATTATTTAATTTCTTAACTCTCACTCTACCCCATCAATTTTCGCAAACGTCACAATGGAGATCGTAATTTTGAGATTGGTCAAATGACGAGAAACTATACGAGTAGAGGAGCTGGCCCCACCTTCTCCAGATTTACCCGCTTCGACAATGTTAGAGCCTCGACAGGGACCATCTAATCCAAAGTTGCCCTCTCACTCAAGGATCTATCGATGCATTTTTGCTGTTCTCTTCCATTGAAGGATCAGTTCATGAAAAATCGCGTGTGTGTTCAGTGTTTTTTCGTAGACTGCGAGGTTCGAGTCGACTTGAGGCGTTGATTTCACCAAAAATTGTCATACTGCGTAAATTGGATATACTACTTATTGCCCAGTTAACGGTGACACTCCCCCCTCCCCTTCACCGTTTGAGAGCGTGCAACTATGTGTGTCACGGAAATCGAGCGATGGCGAGTCCACTCGTCAATCACAGAGTAAGTGTCGCTGTTAAAATATTGAATCAAAAAGATGGGTTTATTTTATAAAATTTCCTATTGGCTAATATTTATTGTAAGGGGATATAAAGTAATTTAGCTCGGTCGAGGGTTAACTAGGCCGTCGGTTCTTCTAACCGTAAGTTTTTATGGATATCTATGAATTATAGTGACCGTCATAATTCCCGGGCTGAGAGACCTAAACACACCCTAATTTACTTCTTTCTTGACAAAATATTTTCTACCTCTCTTGACTCTAAGGAAGTTCTGGAGTAGGTGTTGCAGAGTTGATCACAGTTCTCTTTCCAGAAAGCATCCTTGCCTTTCCCACCCCAATAAAATAAATGGGGTTTTTTTGGCAGCATGGCATTGGGCCTTTACTCAAATGTCAGCTCATGGCCGTAGCACCAACCAATTGACATTTACACCACTCGGCAGCTTGGTAACTTCGGGCCCACAGCTATCAATGAGATCTGCGCCTGTTCGGCTTCACGCATTTGTCCCATGGGTGACCATACTTGAAGGGAACCCTATTGTAAATTGAAATGAATTTACATCCTTTCTACCCTGTGACTCAGCTAGAGGTGTGGAAGGAACTAAAGGATCATACGACATGTGTGATGAATTCCAATTATTTTATTTGTCACTATAATCAACTCAGACACAATCCACACTTTTAACAAGATAATTCGAATTAGTAATAGAGCAATATGGAGACTAGATTCACGTTGGGGAGAATATATTCAATCATGTAACTCTACCTTTAATACACACACAGAGCTTACGTATGTAATGACCGCACTATTAGTTTAACCTTCTAAACATCGACTTGATTTTAAGATCACAGTACCCGAGCTCTTGCAGTCTTCTATTTACTTTAAGTTGACTTGAACACGCTAATTTTAGCTAATCTTGTTCACTTTCTTAATATCCAAACTTCAGGCTTCTTACTTCGTTTACGTATTCGTTTCACTGTCGATTTACTTCACTTCTAATCTATTCACAATTCACTAACTTGCGAATAAAAAATATATATATTAAACTTTATTTGCATATCACGTTTTCTGCTTTTCGGAGAAGATTGGGTGAAAATGCGGGCCCATAAGAATTCTCCAGAGGGTTAGTGGAAGGCCGCGTATAGATCTGTCACAAATTAACTTTCCGACTTTTGACTTTGCCCCTTTTAGGCTAACATCTAAACAACATAATCATAGCACATAAATAAATTCGTTATGCTAACTTATATGCTATTTCAGCCAGTGTACACAAGGATGCACGAGTTCACCTTAAATTTTATCTCCGGCTTAGCCTCGAAATATTCTAAATATTTCGAAATTTGAGATTATGCTTTGTTTTTCTTCAAAACTACAATTTAAATAGCCAATGTTCACTACTTTTTAAGCATGACAAGTATACTCGTCATGACAGGAAGTCCTACGACTTCTCCAATCTTAGTTAACTGGTTAACACAGTTACTCACACAGTTAATTGGTTAAAATAGACCCGGGCCGTAAAAAATCCTCACGTGTTCTAAAGTAAAAGTTAGAGTGAGGTTCACCAGCTCATATTTTACTATTTCACTTGACCGTGGGACAAAATTACTAGATTTGTTGTCAATTCTCTTTGCTCATTCTCAAACCAACGTTAATTTAAGCCACTAATGACCTTTTTAATTAATTTTTAGATTATATTTTATCAAAACCATTTGTTGTTTTTTAACGACAAATATGTATTTTAACCAACTTTAACTGGGCAAGCATCGTCAAAATGGGTTCATGCGTCATTTAAAATCATTCTAACACTAAATTGCTATTCAGAGATTGAAAATATTCCAATGTTATGATAAAAATGTATGAATGAATAGATTAGTCTGCATCATGACAAATGATACAGTGTATTAAAATCATTTTTTGTAAGACCTCATTATTTAAAATATATATAAATTTGACGCGTGTTTCCTTTTATCATTCCGAATTCTAAGGAAATTTTATTTCGTGAAAACGGTTTGTTGAAACATTCGGTAAACAACATTATCTAATTGAAAACGGAATTTAAAGCAGAGAAATGTGAAAATAACAGAGTGATTTCACATTTAGTTTGCAATACTGTTATTAACGGTTTTGCTTTCACTCCTATAGATAACCCTGTGCGTTGCGGGGGAAAAAGTAGCAATCTTTTAAAGTTTCCAGGATGTTTTTTTTTAAAAAAATAATTAATCAGTGGTACAAATTTAATTAAAGGGCAGTCAACTGCGCTGTTTTACTGCGGTTAATTGTTGTTTAATATAAACAATTTATAATTAGTATTCTACAAATTGGCTGACGGAATTGTTTAAAGATGAATATATCATTTCCTATATGAAACGAATAATTTCATGTTTCTTTTCCAGACTTGGGAAATGTCGCGAACTCGTTACAGGCGAGCAGTGGTTCTTAAACTGTAGTTCGTGGACTCCTGGGGGTCCCCAACATCTTTTTAGAAGGTACGCGAAGGTCTCTCATTTAATATTACGTCTTAAGACTTATTTAGGCCCTGGGCCCCTACGCAAAAGTAGTTCCTAGGCCGCCTACACAAATGTAGACACCACCTATGATCCTTCAAAGTAGAAAGTACATAGAATATACGTTGTCAAATACTCGTACAAACAATAACCCGAAAAAAATAAATGTGCATGATTTATAATCACACAAACCGGCTCGACCGACTGCTGCCTTTTGACTGAATGAACAACGATAGTGTATGGTGGTTAGACGACACACATAGACGACGGTCATCACATGTAGCCCTTTGACATATCGTTTGAAATTCCCAGTTTTTCGGAGAATACAGCCGGAAATAGCATTTGAGAATATAAATTATTCGAATCGGGAGCTAATTAAGGCTGAGAACGAGACGATGCCTGCCTTAAGTCTTCCCTGGACGCATTTTATCTAATAATCCAAATGCTGAAAAATGCCTCCAGCGCACGTTGAGTAGAAAATGCGGGGATAATGTGTGCAGAAAAGGCAGCACCCATGCTTTTATTTCTTCGATAGAAATTATGGAATTTTTTCTCGTCTCTGAGGGCACTTGTTGTGTTGCAGAAAATACCAGGCTGCCATCAACGGAGTAAATTGCTCCAGGCAAATTATTTTACTTGGGCAGAGCTGGGCAACGTGCGGACGCAAATAGGTTTTTTTGCGACCCGACAACACATTTAGAAAACCAAATATAGAGAAAATGCTCTCTACATTTGCCTTTATTGGGAACAAAGTTTTTCTTCCATGGAAGATCACAGCAAGAGTAAATATAGATACATTTTGGCTGATGCAGACTGTGATGAGAATTTCAACTAGAAATCTCGCTCCCGATTTCAAAAATATTGTAGAAAAAATGACACGATACTTTCGTCTATTTAAACTACTTTTAAAATTTATTGTATGCATGCAACTATAGATAATACGCAGTAACATAATAAATAAATTGAATAACACTGGCACACTATTTTATTTAACTTATATCGATTCATTTTTATGTAATGCAATTTATACCTTTTCTACGATGTAAAGTTCACTGATGAATGCATTGATTTAAAAAACCCTTTCCGCATAACGTGGTACTCGAGCCAAAACAATTCCCGGTCCTGGAATATACAGTGAAAATAGCTTAACACGAAACTGAAGGGACTGGAATATTTTTTGGTGTTAAAAAAAATTTCGTGTTAAAGGATATTGCATTTTGTTGACCATATCAACCAAATTAAGTTTATTTTATTTGCGTAAATGTGTATGTACGCATGTATTTAATTAAAATCAATGAGAGAAAAACATTCACGAGAAATTTAAAAAAAATAATACAAAATTTTTAAGTTTTTTGAAAAACAAAACATTTATTGAGCTTTTCTTTTCATTGTCTTTTTCAGCATCAAATTATCAACAAATTGTTCGTTATCGTCCGTTTTGTTATTCATTCCCCCATTGGAATGGGAGTAAATAACTGCACATAATTTTTAATGTTTCTCATTTTGAATGATGTGGGAACAGGAGCTGCTACATTCGTTTCGTTTTCGGAATGATATCAAAGATATTTTTTGAACTTTAAACAAACTCCATAATGTCTTCGTCTGCCTTAATTGGGGCTGTACACACATTGTCATCATCTACTGCAACGAATTTTTCCAATGCTAGGTGGCCGCGGTAGCCAAGTGGTCAAGGTATCGGATCATGGCTAGCTTGTCATGAGTTCGAGCCCAGTACCACTGAAGACCCGCCGTGTAGGGGAGCGATGCACGTTCAGTCTCTCGAAAGCTCAAACGTCCTCCCGTGGGTGTGGTGTGGTAGTTAGGAGAGGGGTACCAACTCAGGTGTCGTCCTCGTCACTTGACCATGGTTCAAAATAACACGGTCCGTCGCCAAAAGCCCTCGTGTAGCTGAACTGTGCGACGATAATATACACTCACCCACCCACTCACTTCCGATGGAAGAGCAGGGGCAGCCCCGTATTTTCCGTATATTGTTCATACCTCGAAGGGAAATCTTTTCATGTTAAACAATTTTCGTTTCGTGTTAAGAGAAAAGAAATGCATACAAACACAATGTATATTGTAGGGACGTTTTCGCATTAAATGTATTGATTTGCAAGAATACACAATAAGAAATATGTAAATTATAAAAATCCACATGATATAATATAACTTGTTTTATAATTTTCGACAACGCCATTAATAGTTTTTGCATAATGTTTAAGTGTTCCTACTCACAACTTCTTCCTTAAAAAGGAAAAAAAAAAATCCCATTTTCACCCTTGATAATTACTGCAATCTCACACCCCGCGAATAAGATCTATCCATTCTCCTCCTACATGAACGATCCCGTTTGATTGTGGACGAGAATAGCACCTTGTTTTAAATAGGAGGTTATTTAGCGAGATCGCAGTGGCTGATAGGAGATCGAAATAAAACGCGGGTCTATCCACCGCAGCCTCATTTAACACTTGTTCACTGCTAATGAAGAGGTGGGTCGAATGAAGGAAGAAAACAAATATATATTACAACAGTTTTGAATTTCATCATGCGGCTGGATTGATATTAATTATGTTAATGACAAATCATTTGCCCTGTCGGGTTACAGCGCAGGCCGAGCTTGAACGTTCTTTTTCCTTCCTGGGAAAGAGGAACACAGTACATTGTTTTTATGAAATTTTCTTGGAAGGTTTTTTCATTATTTTCATTTGGTAAAAAACATACATTATTTGTCTTCGTGATTATTTTACATTGCATGCCTGTATATTTTTGCTACCAGTTCATAGATTTGTAATAAATATCAATAAGCCAAACATAAGATTGTATTCGCCAAATGTAAAGTGGCCGCGGTAGCCTAGCGGTCTGGGCTACGGACTTCTGGCCGGCGTGTCATGAGTTAGAGGTGCAAGGGGGGGGGGCGATACACGTTAAATCTGTAGGGCCTGAAACGTCCTCTTGTTGGTGTGGTGTGGAATTTAGGAGAGGGGTGACAGCTCAGGTATCGTCCTTATCACTGGAGGATGGTTCAAATTACGAGGTCTTCGCCAAAATCCCTCAAGTGGCAAACTAGTGCGACGTTAATATATTCACTCACTCCCTCTTAGGTGCGAAAGAGTTTGGATTGTGGGGTGGCGGCTCAGGTGTCGTCCTTGTCAGGTGACCTCATTCAAAATTACGAAGCCCGTCACCAATAACCTTCGTTCTGTTTCCGAGTACGATCAATCGATAGATTCATAATCGATTATCGAATTAAATAAAGGGCCTGAACTGAACTCATTTTTAGACAGAAAAATGTCTCAATTTTAACTTTGAAATTCATACATCTGTCAATAATATTGCGGCTTTAAAATTTCAATATCTTCCAGAAAAAAGCATTTTCCCCCTTTTACTTTTTTAGTAAATATTTTGGCATTTGAGACAGCATTTTTACATCTGAAAAGAGGTTGATCAATTCGGATAGAAATATGGAGTATAATAAATATGCTACACTCACCATAGGAGGGTGAATTCGGATTACAATATTAATTTTTGAATACTTGTCCCATTTGTAGAAGTTTTGCGATTTTATAGGTCGTATTCCCTAACATTAGAATTTAACGAGGATTTAAAATTGCTTGCGATACGATAATTACTTCTCTTTTCCCCTTGAAAAATAACTTGATTTCTTTGTTTGAAAAAAAAAACAGATATACATTTTTTTAATTTGTTAAACTCTTGGAATACAGGATACAAGTAAACAAAGATCGAATGCAGCGGCATTACTGGGATTAGTGTCTCTTATTATAGTATTTAATGATGTGTAACCCAATGGCGTAACGTACACTCCGACATGCCCGCGATTGGGTTGGGGGCTCAAAGCCTGACTGACATCATTATGTTATGGTTTTGTAATCCTTTGTAAAATCTGGCTTGGGGCCGAAAACTTGACTTTGCAGAGGGGCCCTAATATTCCCCGTTACGCCACTGAAGTGGCCGCTTTTAATTTGTAAAATATTTCTTGGCTTGTTTTTGAAAAATTGATTTTTAATTTTAATTTTTTTCGCGCTTGTGTTCTGAGTTATGTAGAATTATTTACCTTTATTTTTTGTGATATGCTCATTTAAAGTAGGAAGTACAACAAAAAAAAAACACCCTATGTGCGTGTTTGTTGAATCTTAGTATTGTGTGTGTGACTGGCATATTACGTGTTTATTTACATGCTGAGTTCTAAGATCAATCCTTCCAACTGGATCAGTGTGTGCCTTTCCGATGCAAAGTGCTCAGTATTTCTGGAGAAAAGTGTAAAATTAGAATGATCGAGTACAGCTTTCTTATCCCACACTGGTTGGCACCTGTGCGTTGGTGAATGACCGCGGGAGGATCGGAACCCACATCAGTTAGGCGAGGTCTTCTCTGTCTCGTGGGCGCTCAACCCTATCGCTTCTGTGTTTACCAAATTTGGAGATCTCGGGATTTTTCGTGGGAATATCGATACTGACGTACGCAGCCAGTGTTTACGCTTCCTCCCAATCTGTCACATTCTGCCGAGATGAATGATTTGTTATGGATTTCTTGACAGGATAGACCTTCCAATGCAATGCCTTCGCGCGAAGTTGGACGAGTACTTTAAATCGCGCGTGTCTATTGAAAAGACGGAGAGCGAAATTGTAGCGTTCAATTGCATTCAATCATTTTAAAAATTGGGTTAAATTTTCTCGTTTAGTTTTCAGTCGACTGAAGCAATATTTAATAGTAGTTCTAATCTAGCTGCTAATTATAAGTATTTACAGTCTTATTTTTTTTAAAAAATAAATTTTAGTCATTGTTGCTTAAGTTGTGGTACTTTCATTGACACAGATCATAATCGTTTTGAAATGAGTTTGGTGATTTTGATCAAAGTAAATATTGAGGGAGGGGAATTGAAAAGAAAGCTGTCAAAGTTTCGACATTTTGCGACTTTTTAAAAATATATTTTATATTTTGGAATTAATAAATTTTGTTTTTGTAGCAACTGAAGCGCGTTAGTTATTTTATGGGATAAAATATGAGTTACACAAAAAAATCTTTTTTTTATGAGGTAATTACTTTTCGAACCGTGATTTTGAAAAAACGTATAAATGATTTTTTTTTTTTTTCAAAATATTGAGTGTCTGTTGAATTGGATCATGTATAGAAAATTCTTTTAAGAATATTTTTTCAAGAAAAAATTATTTAAATGCAATTATTTAACAATAAACGAAGAAAGAATGACATATTTTCAAAACATTCTCATTTTATAAAAAAAATACTTCGATTATAAAAAAGTTTTTGTCTGTGTTTAGCTAGCTTTCTGTGCAGAATTTTTGAAATATGATTTAGAAATGGATTTATTCACACATTTTTAACATATCGGAGTAGAGAAATTTTAACAAAAAAACCCACCAGTTATTATTTTAACTAATAGTAACTCTAAAATGTGGGGTTTTTTTCAAAACTTTTCTTTGTAAAGAAGTCCTCGCTTCTACACAGATTTTTTTTCTCGAAATATTTTTCTATAAAATGAGAATGTTTTGAAAATATACAATTCTATCTTCGTTCTTGTTAAACAATTGCATTGAAATGATTTTTAATAATATTCTTAAACCAATTATTTTATATGTATATTTTAATTCAACTGACTCTAAATACCAAAAAAATTGTTCCTTTTTGCGCTTTTGCCAAATCACAATTTCGAACGTCACCTTATGACAGAGGCGGTCACACTTTTTTAGGGTACGGGTTACTAGTGTAGGTGTGGGTGTGGTAAGCTAAGAAAAAGGTCTACAATATTTGTTATAACTGAATAAAATAAATACGGAATATGTACTTGCATACATAGCTATAGTAAAAAAAAAACTTACACTCTTAAGACCGCGTTTAAATCAAAACTCAAGATACAAACATAATAATAATAGCCACAAATATAATATCAAATGATACAATTGTTTCAAAACAATTCAAAACACATTAAAAACTAAAATATTTTTGCCTAAAGTTAGTTCTCACAGTTATAGTCAGTAGAAGACTTAGTCTGCATACTGTCAGCCAATCTGGAATGTTTCAATATATAATTACTAACTACTAATCTTCAAGCGGTCACCCCAAAATATCTTGGCGGTCCAATGGTAGATCGCGGTCTACTTAATGCTTAACCCTGCTTTATGACTTTCCGATCTTTATTTTTCGATCGCAAACATCTAATCAAATGCATCAATAACAAGCAAATTAAGAAATATAAAGAAGCTAAATTAATCAGGTGCTGAAAGTTCATTAAAAACATTCTACGCGTCACTAAATTAAGTATATTTTGCAAAAATGCAATTATATATATGAAGCTTGAATACAATAAGTATTTGGAAGAGCCAATTTTGCACTCTCGTGCTGTATTTATGTAAATTGGTTTTAAATTTTACAACATTCAATTTTTTTATTATTTATTGTAATGTTGTTATTATTAATGTAATGTTGATGACCTTTAACTCTGTAAAATGCGTTTTGTTTTTTAACGTGTACGATTGAAGATTGATTGATACGTCTATGCTTATATGTATAAAGATATGTTTAAGATTACAATTTTTAGAACATTATATCCGATTTTTAAATGCATTCTGTTTAACTGAAAACAAGATAATTTTTCTTTCGTACGGGTTGATTTCTTTTTCACGTTGTATTTCTTAGAATGAAGAAATGTTTGCTCATGAAAGTTTATATTAATAGAAACTGAAACTCGAGTTTCGATTTCAAAATCCCTTTGTTTGAAATATTCATTCTCGGTGCATCTGAATTTGAAATTGGTATAAAAAAAAGCATCTTGGCTTGGGTAGAAGTATTTCGACAACAATGCTTGAGCATTGCGAAATTACTGTAAACATTACTAATGAAATGTATTGAGACAGAAATAGTTTTTTTCCTTTGTTTTTTAATTAAGATGCTACTTTTTTGATGAATTGCTTCAAAATTCTTTTGAAATTTATATTTATATTCAGAATCTCGAAATGTTTCGAATTTAGAACATTAAAATGTATTTCACAATACTCAAACATGCATAATTTTCATTATCCTGATTATATATTAAATTGCGCTTGACGTGTCTTTAACACAGTTTGAAATAATAATTATCAGTTAAATGGATTATTTTCACTTTGTTTATCCAATTATTTAAAATTCTCTATCCTGGTCTAGTTTAGAATGATATGCTTGAATTGTTTTTAGTAAAGGAAAGTTAACAGGTTTAGAATCTCTAAAATTTCTTTCGTTGTGGATTAGCAAAAATTTACAGTAAAATAAATGCACGTATTAAAAACTAAAACAATTAGATAAATATATTAAGACTTTCAAAACCGTAGAGGTTTGGAAAACATTTGTGATTCTCCGCGTAAAACGAATCCCTATCTCTTCTTTACTTTACATATTTTAATGATTTGTCAGTTTTTAACAAATCATACTATATTTTTTTAAAAAGGAGGGAGTATGTATACAATCCCATTTTCTAGACTTTCCATTGGTTAGTTGTCTTCCATTTCATTCACTTTTAAGTTGTCCTACTTTTTGCTTCGTTTGTTTTGACATTACATATCGAATCCTTTGTACGAACGTGTCACTAGGGCAATGGAGCGTGTAATGAGAGTTTTGTAAAATGTTCAATTTTGCCTTTAAAAAGTTCTGGATGTAGATAATTGGATGAAATTTTTTTTTACCTTGTAGAGAGTTTTATAATAATCGATTGCGCAATTTCTTTCGTTGTTTAACTATTATAACAATAAAAATGTTACATCTTACTTTCTTAGAAAATGTTTTCTTATGATTTAGACCATTATAGCTATTTTCTTTTTTCCCTTCGTATAGTCGAGCAGCTGCTGTAGCCTAGTTCTCATGGTCACGAACTCGTGTCCTGCTTGTTATGAGTTCGAACCTTAGTGCCACTAAAGACCCGTTGTGTAAAGGGGCTGATGCACGTTAAATCTGTTAAAGTCCTCCCGTTGGCATGGTTGTTAGTTTAGAGCATGGGTTCTCAACCTGTTTTGAACTGGCGCCCCCCTTTTCTAATAAATATTTCGACACCGCCCCCTTCCACTCTAGATAAATAAGAGTGTACATAATACATAGTGAAAACAGGAGTTAAGTTTTAAAAAATATCCTATTACTCTAAAAGAATATACTTTTTTTAATTTCATTTTTTTTTCTAAAGTCCCAGTTTTTTTACTTGCGTATCTGAAATAGCTATTGCCACAAATATATTTAAATGTGATATTATATATTTTAGTCATAGATAGGATATATATTGTTGGAATTGAAACGCTACTGAAATTCTTCTTCATTTAAAAGAGTGGAATAAAAGATTTTTCGATTGCCTTTCATAAAGACAGGCAGGGGTTTTGATGATACTAAGAAATTCATAATAAACTATTACTTTCAAACTGAATATAAATTGACAGTTTCAACCTTTAAGGAATCACACGTTAATTCCTCGTTAACATATTTAATTATGTTTCTTGGATAATATACGTAATGAAATGCAGTGGGCGAAACATTTTTCCTACTGCTCACAGACAAAGACAACACGTGCACTACAGAAATTAAAATGCACTATATCATTCAATTTAATGTAGGTCTGAATGTAATGCAATCTTTTAAGTTTTTCATCCACTTCCCGTACTACCGAAATATGTGAATTTTCGTAAATGTGATATAGGAATAATTTAAATACGTACAATCAACATAAGGTAAACAGTATTCAAGTTTACTTTTGTTAGTACATAATCAGCGTGTTTTTTTAGTCTTTTTTTGGTTAATCTGCTCAAGCCCCTCCGTGCCATCTCAACGCTCTCCTGAAAGTCTCAAACGCCCACAAGGGGGCGATATTGCCCACGTTGAGAACCTATGGTTTAGAGCAGTGATTCCCAAAGTGATCTATATAGACCTCCAGGGGTCTATGACAACCTCCAAGGGGTCTACGTCAGCCAAAAATTAATTTGAGGGTCCATGAGGTGTAAGGGTGATATGTGTGGCTATGATAGAGTGGCTCTCATCAAACTAGATCGTGACTTAAATTTTAAAAGAAAATTTATAATCAAGTGTAAACCACAAATTTTACTTATTTAACAGATTTATTTACTAAATTTATAACGAGATTAATTTGCGTTTACAAGATGACAGCATAAATTTTATTAAAACAAGAACCATTTCAGCTTTTCTTTCCTGAGTTAAGCTAAAAAAGTACCAATACTGGAGATCCTGAATTTTTTCTTCTAAATTTGACACAGACAATCCGTCAGAACGTTTTAACCTACGTTCAACATTTAAATGCCTTTTATTCAGATTTTGAAACCAGGTTTGAGAATGCTTTGACTATCGCAATATCACAGTAAGCAATGAATTCATGTGGTCATATTGAAAAAATGTCACATTAAAATAGGAACTGATCGTAATAAGCACTAATGAAGATCTTAAAGTTTAGAAACGGATGCCAGCAATTTTAGCTTTGAAAAGTCAAACCTGTTATTTGTCCCGACTTATGGAATATCGTGAGGATGTTTTTAATTTTTAGTATGAAGAAGTTTGGGTGGAAGAGTTTCAGTGCCGGTTGCCAATCTCCAAAACAAACAAACAAAATAATAATAAAGAAAAAAAAACTGGTCAGTACTAACAGAGGAGATTTAAGGTTAAACCAGACAAGATTGATATCAAATTTTGAAAATTTGATATTGTAGAGCTAGAGATTCATCCCTCCCATTAAAATAATTTGTTTATCGTTTAGCTAGTTAAATTAGCATTTTTTTATCAATTAACTTTTTATTGAATTAATTAATATGTGTGCTTTTTAAGTTTTAAACTCTATACTTCATTAGTTAGAAATTTAATTCTTTTAAAAATAGGAGTAGTAGTACCAGCTGTCAAAAAGACATTTATTTGAGTTGATAAATTTGCAAAAATTCAATATTAATTAAGCAGAGGTCTACCTTAAACCGGAAAACATGGCAAGGGGACTAAAGACTAAAAAGGTCTATGAGACTAAAAAGTTTGGGAACCTCTGGTTTAGAGGAAAGGATACCTACTCAGGTGCAGTCTTCGTTACTTGACTGAGGCTCAAAATGAGGATGGCCGTCGCATAGCGCATCGTTAATATCAACTCATTCACTCACTCCAAGAGTCGATTGTAGATTAATTACTTTTGAAGTGTGTGTGTGTGTGTGTTATATTATATTAAACCAGTGATTCTTAAACCTTTTTTTTTATCGCGTATCCTATTACAATTATGTAAAGGGGGGGGTGATAAAAAATTTCATTTATCTCTCAAAATTTATTATAAACTTGCATTTTGGATTAGAATTTCTGGAGCAATAATAAAACTTGAACATTCAAAGATATCTCCCCCGCTTCCAAATGCTTGGCTACTTATGAATTCATACGCATTGTAACTTTTGAGAAAATTGATGGGGGTAGCGTGAGGCTTAAGAAATTAAATTATTGGTTTATTACGTCTAAAGCTATTAATTACAATATTTATTATATCTAAGATATTTAAACTATTGAGTATTTCAATTACACAGAATAAGCTATTTGTGAAGGAGGAGACAAACACGACTTATCTCTTTTCAAGTGTTTCAGACTGTTTCTCCACTTTTGGGGGGAACTGGTGGTCGCTTCAGGGGCCTCCTATGGGCCTTCTCGAATGGGTTCCACCTTCCTGGTGGAATTCGTCGTTGGGGTTTTCACGACTATCGGTTGTCGGCGTGAGGTCAAATGAAAGGACCCCGCAACATTTAGGGTGCACTTGTGGATATGAACAGTGCAATGCTATCTGCATAAGGAAACCGATCTTGTGCAGCTGCGGGATTGAAAAATGTTACAGCATACGCTTTTTAAGCTAGTACGTTTCTGATGTAGTTAGAGATTATATAGATACAACGGCCAATGAGAGAACATCCACTTGATACATGATCAAATATTCTCAAGTAATGTTGAACCTACTTTTTTGGCGCATCCCACTTTGAAGACCCCTGCTTTAAACAACGATACCTGAATATCATGTTTATTTTAGGTGAAATATTTTGTTTGATCAAGATATTTATATACGAATCATCTCTCCGAACTTTGAGAAGAGCATTACTCATCTCGTGAAACTGAATTGTTAGAGTAGAAATTAGATTCGGTTGTGCGAGGTGCTTTTCTTCCATATGGAAGAAAAAAGATAATTAATCTTGTTTATTTTTAGACCCATCTTTTTTTTTTCTTTAGTGCAAACCACATTTATTATTCATTGAATGAACCGCATATCGCACATATTAATTTTAATAAAACGAAATTTTTTTTTTCATTTGTTGAAATTGAAAATTATGACTGAACTTTCATCCATCTTTAAATATCTTTCAGTTAAAGCGGAAGTAAAACTGTAATTTTATCTTTATGCATTCGCATGCGACCTTTAACAACTGATTAAAGGTCATTTAAAATTTTATTTTAAAACATTTGAAAACGGTTCTTGAGGGGGAGGGAGGAATACCATTCTACCCTTTTTGAAAGTAAAATAAAATATTCAACCTTAATGAAAGTTTACTGTTTTATGAAATAAAAACTTTATTTCCCAGTATTCTTTCGCTCTTCTTGATAATCTTTCTGGTTCATTTTTATGAAGTTATCAGTTTCCTGAATTTGACGAATCATCACTTTATTTCTCAGTTTGTTGCTCATCACTTTTGGGCGATTTCTAGCTTAAAAAAAAAACATCTCTTTTAATCTTACATCATTTGGAATGAATATTTTTTAATATTTAAAGAGGAACACAATTTTCCTCTTGTTGATTCTTTGTTTATCAACGTGTCACTTCTCTCTCTCTCTCTCAGAGTAGCTTGAAGTGACCGCGGTAGCTTAGTGGTCAAGACAACGAAACTGTGGTGGGCGTGTCATGAGTTCGAGCCTAGAGCCACTGAGAACCCACCGTGTAGGAGGGCGATGCACGTTAAATCTGTCGATGCTCAAACGTCCTCCCGTTGGTGTGGTGTGGAAGTTAGGAAGGGGGTATCAGTTCAGGTGTCGCCCTCGTCACTTGACCGTGGTTCAAAATTACGAGGTCTTTTGCCCAAAGCCATCCAGTGCAACTCTAATACTCCCTCACCCAAAGCAACATGAAGGCTGTTGACAACGGACATAGTTTTAAACCTCAGTAGAGTGACGAGGACGACACCTGAGCTGGAACCCCAGACTTCTATATCACGCAAACGTGAGGACTTTGAACTAAAACAGATTTGATAGGCATCATCCTACTGATGCCATAAGTCAGGTCTTTGTTTGCGCCAGCGTTCTAACTTGCGACTTGACATCACCATTGTTAAATGTCTTCGGAATTATTTGAAATTCTCGAAACACACAGATAAATAAAGATATTTAGCGATTTTTAGGCCAACGTCCCTTATTTTCAATCTGTGAAATATGTGTGTGCATAGTGTTTTAATGAAATTATATTTAGAGGAACTAGAAAGAAAAATATATTGCAGGATGTATAACACACCCGTATTACAGTTCAGTTTGATGTACGTAATGAACTGTTGAACTAGGGTGGACTTGTTATGGAGAAGATCCCGTAAACATTTTTTTCTTGATATATTTATTTGAAAGATGACGTAAAATATGTCATAATAAATAATCACACCCCAAAATGTTTGTGTGACGCTTTTTTTGTGTATTTCCTCAAATGCTATTTATGCTTCAGTATTTTTTTTTTTAGTTTTTTTTTTTTAGTTTTTTGAAATAATTGCTGTTTTTGTAATGATTTTGCATTTCTATGCTTACAGAAATGCAAAGATATTTAAGATTATTTTTGATTCTCCAAATATTTTTTTTAAAAAAAATTAATGTAGAAAACTAAATTTCTAAATGTAATTGATAATCTGTGTATAACAAAATATTAAGTTTCTTTCGCAGATGATTTTTAAGGGGGTAAAAATTTGCTAGAAGGCGGACGAAATTTGTGGGCGGACGAAAAGATTAGAATACGATTCAGTAGCGCACACACAAATTTTTCAAGGGGGGAGTCCATGGTTGAAAGTCCTCCAACTCGTATCATACCTCAAGACAACAATTGATTCTTCTGATTTTGTCAACAAAAAGCAGTAAAAAATAAATTATTGAATTAATAATTAGCATTAATTAATAAAATAAATTGTTAATTACAAGAACTTAATTAAATTTTACATATATATATTTTATTTATTTACCCCACTTTTATATAGAGAAATTTTTTTGTATATAAGCTGTCCTAAGTCACAGCAAGGTTGATAATACTGTAGCATCCATTCTTTTATATTTTTATATTTAACTGTGTTATTTCAATTTTTCATATCTCCTTTTAAATTCTGTTGTCTGGTTATCTTGCAATTACAATTTTTTTTTTTTGAGTTTTAATCATGTTAATTCATCTCTCTCTTGTACAGAAATTTTAATATATATATAGGATTATCATCAATCGAAAAAAGACTCAAGGGCTTTGGGGGGGGGGGGGTCCGAACGCCCAGGACACCCGCCTTGTGTGTGCCACTGATACGATTTGATATGACTGATATTTTTAGGGACAATAATTTTTATTAATATTTTAAAGTGAAATTGTACTTTTTTTGTTTTAAATGCTATCTTTTTTTTCTGTCATCGTTTGAAAATTGAAATATGATGTATTTTAAAAAATTGGAATAACATATTTTCAAATTGCGTCTGCTTACGTAGAAAACTGAAAGATTTTTTGATCATTTAAAAAAATTTTGCGACAATCTTTAACCTAATTATAGCAAAATACCCATAATAGTATTAATATTTGTATCCAAAAGCATTTTGCAGATTCAATGACACTATTTAGCAACATATTAAGCGCTCGTTGAGAAACGGAAATTTCATCAAATTATTATATTCTTCAAAAAATATTATGTGATTTTGGATGAATAACTATTAGTATGAAATCAAGACGAAGCAAGGCATTTCGTAGTTTATTCTGAAAGTGCAAGAACTTCCTATTCTTTATTTAGATTCTTGATTTTATGATCTATTCTAGCAATGAGAATCTATTCTTGGTCCACGATTCTAAATTGCATAGAAATTCTAAAATTTTAATGTTTTAGAAAAAAATTAATTTTTACGAGCATGTTCCGTTCATACATGTACAAAAATTCTGCAAGAAATTTGAATATCTTTTGAATGAGCTGAATCTATTTGTGTGTGACTACTTTATATATACCTTAAAATCCGGCGTATAAAGCGCATCGATACTTTCAAGTGACAATTTTTAATTTTTAGGTATGCTTGCTGTATAATACGCATCTCCTTTTTTACGAAGAAACCTGAAATGTACGTGCGCAATGCTCTTATGTTTTGAAGTCATTTATTCGAGGTATTATTCCAAAGTAGTATACTTCTAGAACTACAACCCTTTAAAAGGAATGACATTCCTTATGAACTTTTATGTATTTTTATATATGTTGAAGTCAAATTTTTTCCCCTATGCTTATATCCTTTTTTATTTTTAAAGCACTTATTTTTATACCCGGCGTATAACACGCATCTGTAAATTTCATTTCGATCTTACTTTTTGTGTTAAAAGTGCGCATTATTCGCCGGATTTTACGGTTTTAAAGCTTTTGCATGTGTTGCGTGTAATGGAACTTGCCCTAGTAAATATGAATAAAATTATTAAAATATGTTTAGAATCTCCAGTATGCAAGCTTTAAAAGAAACTGGAAGAACAAATATCGAGAATCGGTTTAATTTATCGCATTAGTATTAAATCAGTTTCAAAATATTCTACTATTTTAGCATTTTTATATTTTGCAATAAATTATATTAGGGCCTACCCTAAAATTTTCCCGTCATCACTGATAATGCATACTTGAATATTTTGAATTGTTCACTTGCATTGTCTTTTCCTTCAGAAAGTTCTTTTCTTAAGGTATGGATTCTAAATTCTAGATATTTGGAAATGATTAGATTTTGCATGAAGTATTCGTCTTCACCAACCTATTTGTAGGCAGTTTGGAACCTAATTCAAGTGATGTATTCTGCCAAGGATTTGAATTCTAGTTCAATTGCTTCCACGCAAATGCTTTATGGAGATGCCTTCCCACGTCTCTTAACACATTGTAGGTCGTGTTAATTAATTCACACCATAGAAATAAACGCCTGCACATACAGTTCTTAACATACTTTGAGTCTCTTTTACACGGCTGCGTTTTCCTTTACAAGTTGTCTGGTTTTTATAAAATTTAATACCTGGTTTTTTGTACATTAAATGAAATGGATTTTCGACACTTTGCCATCTAAATTTAATTTATATAAATTGTATCGGGGACTAGCTTCCATTTCAAGTGCAAGTTATTGAACCAATTCTTTACAACCGAACAATACATTGATTTTCCTACATAATGACTAAAATTTCCAAAGCGTTCATTTAGTAATGTATCGGTATGAAGAATGCATATTAATAATGTATTTGATTAATTAAAATGCATGTGCAAGAAAGTGTTTGCGCGCTTATGTGTGCATAAACTTAGGCGGATATAGAGCGTTTGCGTTGTGTTTTCTGTAGGATTGATGAACTGGTGGATGCGACTGATCTAAAAAATGGCTGTTTTCTCTGTGTTAAGAAAGGATTATTTTGTATTTGACTTTTAAGTAAATGTGAAACGAATTATTTTTAAAAATCGCAACTTGTTTGATTTTATTTTTAGGGGGGAAATTCTGATTTTTAAAAATATACGTTTTGTGATTCATTCTTCGAGTTAATCATCTCAATATAGAAATTTAAAAATGTATCAGTTTTTTTTAATGCTGTTTAATTAAAAATTTAATTTGTCTGTTAATTTTTATTAATTTATTTTTAAAAGTTCTTAAGAAATAAGATTTATTACCAGAAAATGATAAAATGTTATATTGGATCGAATTATTTTTATTGCTACTGAATTGAGCATTATTTTTACACAATGCTAAATGGATGCTTTCAAATCATGCTTTGACTGTGTGAATATCAATTCTGAAATTCTTAATTCCTGTGGAGGAGGAACTCTGTGATTATTATTTTCTCCCAAAAATTAAAGACTAAGATTTTTCAAAAAAAACTATTTTTGTTTAGTTGAATTGAAAAGAAAGTTTGTGTTTGTGTGTTCTTGATTGTGTGTTGCAATAATTGATATTATTTACTATTTTGGGCCACATTTGTTTGCACCGATCATTTATATTCGTTTTGCTTATAAAATTTATCGAATTCATTCAGATGGCTGTCTGTTGTAGCTTCTGTAGTGTCGGAAAAACTGAATTGCATTCTTCTCATACTTATATAAGAAATTAAAATTAATTTTTTAATAAAATTTTATGAATTTGCTCTCTACAATTCTTTTTTTTTTCTTCAAAGTTTTGTGAGAGTGGATAAGGTACAGTTGGATCTCCACTTTATGAACCTATATGTAGCGATTTTTTTTATTTTGCGAACTTTTCCATGGAACCAGAACATTTTATTTTCTTCATAAAATAACCTCCGAATAGTGAAGGGCATTTTCTATTCAACGAACTTTCTCTCTTGTGATTCGATTTTTTTCTCCCCATTTTAAAATTCTTTCCCCGCATTTCAAATTATTCTCTCTTTTAACACATTTTATGGTGATCAATGCCCTTGAACTGGTTCTACCAGGTGTCACTGACCTAGATCTATATAATTGCCGTAATTTTTCAAATAAAAAAACAAATAAAACTAACAGATTTTATCAGTAATTAAATTTAAGTATCAGCTTAAAATTACTGTTGATAAAATATGTTTAAAAATACCATTAGGCTTAAAATAAGAAAAGGTCTTTAAAATTCTTTAATTTTAGTATAAAATTATTTTTTAAAGTTGAAAATTCAGTATTCCTGAACAATATATTTTTTTCTCGTATTTTTCTTGCAGATTTCTTTTTGATGGGTAAAATTTATAAAAATTGTGAATAATTACTTTTTTAAATAAAATATAGTGCTTATGTATTTAAAATTTATTTTGTATGTGGTTTCTAAAGTACATTGAAAAATGAATCTCTCTTTAACGAATTTTCCGCTTAACGAACTATTTTCGGAATTTAGCGGTTTCATTAAATAGGGGTTCGACTGTTATGTAAAGGGTAGAAATCAGAATGTGCATCAAATATAATTGAAATCAATATATCTAATTCCATGTATACTTCATTGAAATTTTGATGAACTCTAATAATTAAACTATTAATATGTAGATTGTGCTCTACAAATTTTTTGCATCTTTCCAACCTCCGAAATTCTTTAGATTACACCAACTCGCTCTTTGTGGAAACATGTGGGTATATCTGTGCACTTGGTGTACTCGTGTTGTTGAAGATTGAGCATCTCCCACCCAATGACAGTCCGTAGGAGCTCAGTGCCCACAGCTCCAGGTGCTCTTCACTAGACTGAAGGTGGGCTTGCGATACCCTGTATCCTACGACTTGAATTGTAGGCGATTTATAGACCGTTCGGTCTGGTCTCATTGAATAGTACTTTGCCCTTTTACGATAACTCGAACATAAATGAAGAGGGGAATAGTATTTCGAAAATATTCAGAATATTAGCATCGTGTTCTAAAAATCTTTCCCATTCATTTAACTAAAAGATATCTCAGAACAGCAAAGGGGACTATAATTAAAAGCAAAAACAGATTTAATGGGGAAACTTTTATTTAAAATATCGAAAAGAAGGCTTTTCTGTAACAGGAAAGAGGCCACGGTTGCCGAGAGGTCGTGATCGTGAACTCGTGACTCGCATTGTTATTGTCCAGTTGTAAGAGCTCGAGTCCTGGTGTTAATAAAGACTTACCTTGTAGAGAAGTTTATGTGGATCAAATATGTCATGACCCAAAGTCTTTAAGTTGACATGGTGGAGGAGGGGGCGGCCAACTCAGGTGTCATCCTTGTCACTTGAGGATTGGTTCAAAGCGAATGAGTGTTTATTAACATAGCAACACAAGTAAAATTAAGGACGGACCTCATAATTGTGAACCACAGTCAAGTGACGAGGATAACACCCGAGCTAACACCATCCTCCCAAAACACCTTCCCCTCTTATTACATGCGACGCCAACGGTAGGATTTCGAGACAAGATGAATTTTAAGTCTCATCGACAGCTCCCGTGTTTGTTCAAAGGGCAACGTAGATGAGCAATCAATGAATCAAATTAAATTTTGTTTTCAAAACACTATTAATAAACAAAAATTTTTTATTGAATTTTGTTGTGTACAAGTTCAAAGAAAGATGTCATTATTTTATAGCAGCGGTTCTTATACTTTCGATCGCTGCAGACCCCCTTTATGTATCCGACTGACATCGCGGATACCCAAGGTTTTGAACACCCCTCACGGACAATATTCTCGATCGAAATACTGTTCTAGTGGAGTTTTTTTTTTAATTAAGGGCAAGTTAGTGATCTATTCTAGGATGGCACATCTTTCAATTTTTCCACGAGGCCTTTCAGAGACTATAAAAAAGGAAAATCTTAACGTTATACGAGAGACACCGTGGACCCCCGCGACAGCGATACTCAACCTACGACCCACCCGACCTTTCTGAATATGCCGGTCATGGTCCTTTGCACTTACAAATTCAATTATTTAAGAATAATGCATTAAAATTTAGCGTGAAATTCTATCAATCACACTGCCAAATATATCAATTTTGCTATCGACGTCACGCTAGTACGAATTGCGAGATGATTTTTCCCCCCTTCTTGTAATTGTAACGGTTAGTGGTAACTCATAATAGTGGAATAGCAACAATTTTATGCGTGAAACTAATTTTTAATGAACCCTCATGACTTGCAAGCGAAAAATGTCTTAAGAAATATATGCTGCTTCCAAATGAATTGGGATCTTGATTATTTCGTAGTGAAAAACAAGCATGGATCGACGGTTGGATTTATGGTGAAAATGTTCCATAACTTTGCTCGTCGCTCTACCACTGAGCACGGATCTTCAAGTGACTCTTTTTCTGGAGAATCTCTTTCAAGACCAGATAAATTGGCTTTGAAACAAGTCTTTGCGACAGCAATAAAATATTTTGTCGATGGTAATGTCACAAAATGCAGAGGTAACAAAAGCATCCCATAAAATTTGTTACATTATATATATATTGATAAACATATGAATTGGAACAGAAATTGTGTTAGTGTTCCTTAAATTCTTCCGATGTAATCTTTGATAAGTTCAATTATTTATTCAAATGATTTTTCAGTAAAATCCAAAAGTATTTGAATAAATTTGAAACAAAATGTACATGCAAGTATGAAATAACGCGGATTTCATTCAGGAATTCAGTAAAAACTCTTTGCTACTACCATGCACTTGATAAATTAATTTTTGAAATAAAAATAAGTGACGCTTTGTCAAAAGAAAAACAAATTAAAATACATGCCAGCTTTGTTCATGTGACAGAATAATGCGAACAAGGGGCTTGGAATCATTGATGAAAGAAAATCAAAATTACACCATAATTGGGTAAAAAATACATAAAACATATTTTTTGTGAGATGAGTTTGATAGAGTTAAACAGATTTTTTTAATAAAATTCCAAACTACGAGTTTTAATATTTAGATCAATTTTCCGCATTTTAAATGTTCTTACTCATAAAACATCCCCCTCCTCATTAATTCTCATATTGCGGTCCGTGTGGAATAGTTTTATGTGTGTGGCCCGGCGGAAAAAAAGGTTGCCTTAGAACAGTGATTCCCGAAGTGGTCTACATGGACCCCCAGGGGTCTATGACGACCTTTAAGGGGTCCATGTCAGCGAAAAAATAATTTGGGGGTCCATGAGGTGTAAATGGGAGTCTACGACAGTCTAAACCAGATCGTGATTTTGGTTTTAAAAGAAAATTTAATCAAGTGTAAGCCGGATTTACCTATTGAACAGCTTTATTTTTTAAATTTACTGGGATTAATTTGCAATTGCAAGACTGCAGCAAAAATTTTATTAAAAGGACCAAAGAAACGAATGTCTGAAATTTTGGCTTTAAAAAGATATACCTGTTATTTATCGGAATTATGGAACATCTCAAGAAAGTTTTTGCTTTTCTCTCGGAGGAGGAGTGTTTCAGAGCGCTTGCCAATCTCCAAAATAAAAAAAAAAATTTAAAAAAAAGAAAGATTGGATATTACTAACCGAGAAGATTTAGTGTTATACCTGAAAAGATTAAAGACAAATGTTGAAAATTTGTTATTGAAGCAAGATTCATCCCACCCATTAAAAACATTTGTGATTTTATCTAATAATTGTTTCATATTTTTATTAAATTTTAATTTAATTAATACACATGTGTTTCTTTTTACACAATCTACTTAACTACAGTTAGAAACATAAAGCTTTTAAAGTAAGTAGAGCTATACAAGGTGTCAAAAAGACATTTAAGTTGATAAATTTAATATTAGGTAAGTACTAAACAAAACCGAAAAATAGGTCAAGGGGTCTCAATGAGATAAAAAAAAAGTTAGCGAACTTCTGCCTTAGAAAGACGCTGCAAAGCCCCAAGGAGCCGCGGACTACAGTTGAAGAGCCTCTGTTTTATAGCATTAAAAAATGTAAAGCTTGAGGCTGAAATATATTATCTCTTTATATAATCGTCGAAGTCGCAGATGACATTGGAAAGAAATGTCAATTTCAACATTTTCATCTATCATATTCAGATTTTAAATTTGTTTACTGAAATATCCGGGAATTATAGCAAACGCACACATCTGTGTCAAACGCCATCCCATCTGGAGAAAATGCGGAAAGCTCTGGAGAGAATTGACGCACTATCATTTATTCCTCTGGGTTATTTTTGCTCGCTATTGGGTCATGGCCATCCAGACCAAACATGGAATTCATTTTTTCAATGTCAACCGCCTGGTTGGAGAACTTTAGTGTTCTGTCCAGGAATATATCATTGAACTGGAAGAACATTTCGTCATTCTTCCCAATGCCATTCTGAAATCTTTATTTCCTTAGTCTATATTGTGTCTCTTCCCATACTGGTTGCTCTTTGCAATTTTTTTACTAGCGGTTTTTCTTTCTATACCTACCTACCTGATGGAATTTTTACTTAATTTTCAAGAAATGTTCGTACATTTTTTTTATTGTTTTATGTGAATGCAATCATTGCACTTGTGGCTGTTTGGTTGTGGTCTATTATTTATAGTACTTTGGGGTTTTTAACCCCCATTTTTCCTGAAGAATTACAATTTTAAAGGATATGTAGGCTTTTTTTTTGTTAAATTTAATAAATGCGCTATTCAATTATACTTTTAACCTAAGATATTGAAATTTTTTCTCAAATAGTGTACTTATTTTTCATTATTCATCTGAAATAATTTATAGAAATTCCCCAAAACATGTACATATCCTTTTACAATATTTTACAAACTTTGAATTTCCCAATGTACCCTTGGATATTAACAACAAATAATTTGAATAACTTCCTGAATAAAATTCTTCTCAATCATTGCATCGTTAAAAAAAAGTCTTTTGTAGAGACTTTGTATTATAGGCAACTAATGTTGCTCCTATATGTTAATGTGATATCTAAAATACTTGGTATATAAATGCCCAGACTTCAGGGAGATCGAAGAGGGTGAAACCAGTTTAAAATTTCATATATTACGAGGGAAATTCTAAATAGAAAAATGAATTGTCATTACGTAAATGTACGCATTTAATTTTGCAAGAGAATTTTTGTTCTTTTATCCTTAAAAGAATGAAACTCAATTTTTGGGAAGAATTCGAATTAAACTCGCTGTAAATGTTTCAGAAGTACAAAATGTGCAGTTTATTTGTGATGTGTAAATAATTTACTTGATATGGCTCTGCCGTTTGGAAGTAAAAAAGATATTTTTCTTTTATTATTTAACTTTGACTTATTTTAAAATAAAACGTAATTTTTAATATGTAACGTTTTTATTTATTATTGAGCTAAACTAGTTTTAACAGAGAATCCCAGTGGCTGAGTGGTTGCGTATCGCGCTTCCACGCACGGGTTCGGGCTTGCTTGGGAACTAAACACTGGTGATTTCGCGTCAGACTGACCACCTGATGTACCTCATGCACCTCAGTGCCCAGGGTCACGAAAACTGAGATGGGCACAGTATGCCTTGGCCTTCATGGACTGTGATGCCATTGAGTTTAGTTTTAGTTTCAACAGATAGTAGGTCGCAATAGCCAAGTGGTCATAGTCGCGAGTAAATGACCGTCGTACTTTTCTTCGAGTCGTGGGGTCGAGTCCGTCTTGTAGAGAGTCTCAGCACGTAAAGTCACAAAATTAATTGAGACTCGAAGGCATGTTGCCATGGTGTGTAAGTTTGGAGAGTGGAATCCTAGCTTAGTTGAAGTCCTTTTCCACAATTCCCCTCGTGTTGTTTAAGAGTGTTGATGAAATGAATAGTTTTAAGAAATCCCAAAAAAATATTATTTTTCAACAAATGCTTGCGAAATTGGTCGCATGAGGGTATCTAAATAATCGTAACGCGATGGTAAATTTGAATATTTTATTTCATTTCTCGTAAGAGTTATGATGTTAAACATCAGATCCAAAAAAAAAAAAAATTAGTTTTTTGCTTGGGTCGTTCAAAAACTTCTGTGTTTGTATTTGTCGTGTTTTTTAATGGGACTATAAAACTAAACATAATTTTCTTCCAAAAGTCTTTAAAAAAATTTTTTAATTATGATAATTTACTGAGAAATGTTTTTTTTTTTTAAATTAGTATTCTACTCTGAAAAAAAAGCCTGGGCCTGTATAAAAGTATATTTATAAATCAAAGAATTTCATGTAAATTAACCCTTGAATACATGATTTTTTTGTTTTGAGTTTTAAAAACTCGTTTTTAATAGGAATGTAGTCATAGATAGGTAAAAAAAATAAATAATTCCGGCTATAATATTGTATTTATTTCGAAAAAAGTTGTATGTAGACATTTGGCAACGTACAGTATTTCCCCCAAAATCTGGCAAAAATCCAACGAAATTTTCAAATGCAACATCAAATACTCATAGAATTCCTGACAACAGATGAGAAGAGATTTTTTTTTCAATAAGAAAAATCACACCTTTATAGGAAACTCTAAAATAGAAAATATCTGAATAGAAAATATATATCTAGTGGTCAAGAAAACGGTCGTTTGGCCGGCGTGTTATGAATTCGAATCTAGTGCTGCAGAGGGGGCCAATGCATGTTAAATCTGTCGAGGCTCTCACGTCCTCCCGTTGGTGTGGAAGTATGGAGAGGAGGTGCCATTCTAGTGTCGTCCTCGTCTCTTGACCATGGTTCAAAATGACGAGGTCCATCGCCGAAAGACGTCGAGTGGCTGAAGAGTGCGACGTTAATATATTAACTCACTCATATATAATTTACACGCCAAAAGAATGTCTGTTTTCTTTCACACGATTCATTGTCTATGGTTAGCAACGTGCGTTCGAAAACGCACACTCTCAGATTTTTTAATAAAGTTAAGTTTGTGTGTGTGTGTGTGTGTGTGTTGGACTGTAGACAATTGGCAACAATATGGATTTAATGGTTAGTAAGTATTATGCAAGGAGAAATTTAGGAGGAACGAAAAAATTCACCTGACTTTCTTATTTCTGATTTTTCTGACTTCCGAACATTTTTTAAAAAAAGAGGGAGGGGGATATATATATATATATATATAATGTATACAAACTCTATGAACATTTTAGTTTGTTGTAATGATTTCCCATAAACCATATTTATAAGTTTGTCATGTATTTGTCTCGCTCCAAAAAATGTTTTCAAGAAGAGAAAAATAAATATGCATGGAAAAGTAAAATTTCTGTAATGATTGATTTCCAATAGTTTCGAAATTGTGAATTTCCAATAACAAATGAAATCTGTGATAAAATTCTTACTGGAAAACGCTTTCCCAAGCACCTATTTTATAGAAACACTTAGGCTCAAGAGAATTGAGCGTAATTCGCGTCTATTTCTCGCCACGGTTAGAAATCATAGTCCATTAAATGTCCAAGGCTGGCGGAGCGTTAGTTTTGTTGTTATTTTCCGCCTGGGGGGGGGAGTGAAATATTGTCTCATCACCAACGTCATGAGCTGCTAAATGCTGTAATTTGGAAGAATTCCTTTCGGTTTTCATGCCTTTCGAAATGATGGACTCCTTGCTAAATTCTTGAGACATGGATACATGGGTAGAGCTTTTTCGTCTTTTTATCGCGAAGAAAACTTCTTACCGGGAAATTGAATGGGAGTTCTTTTGAGCGACGGCTGGGTTTGGGCTGTTTGCGTCTTTTTTTTTTTATTTATTTTTTATGACTCATTTGTGTTTACAAATTGGACGTAACCACGACGTTGTTTTTCATTTATTAAAGTTATTTCTGCGGCATATCCTACCATTTTTGTCTGCCACTTGGAACGGGCAAATCCTTTTTCGGAGCATCGGAGAGCGGTTGGATTAGTTCCTGTTCGTTCCAAGTAAGTTGAATTTTATCAAGAAGATATCCAATTATATATAATTGGAATAATTTTTTTCTTTTTTTTTTAAATAATGGACACCCACACGTAGTCATTGTGTGTTTCTTAATTTTTTATTTTATATAACATAATTAAGCCATTTGATTTTGAATAAATATTGTTATTTGTCCATTCGACCTCACGTCATCAAATCCTGTGTAACTTGATACCGTGTCGTAAAGTGGGATTTTGTTTCCAGGGATAAATTTTCCGTTGGATTGATCCTATATTCTCTTCGGTGTTTATTACTTTTTTCATAAAAATTGGATCTTGTAACTTATTTTTTTATCTTTGTGTGGAATGTGATGTGTTCCATAGTTGAATTTGAAGAAGTAGTATTGTCTTCAAGGGGGGGGGGGGTATCCGACATGATTCGAAACCATGATTTTGAAAAAGCCAGTAAATGAATAATTTTATTGATATTCAGTGTAACCTGAATTAGAATATTCAAGTAAAATTTGTTCAAAAAATATTTTTTTTAAATTATTTAAATGCAACTTTAGGTAAAAAAAAAGAAAGAATGTGTGTGTGTTATTAAAACTTTCTACGAATATTGCTTCCATTGTATTAATATTTTGCTTTTCATACAGCTAAGACTTTTTTCTCTTCTAAGCCTGAAGTAAGATTATTGAAAAATTCGCATTATTTTCAGGGTTACTATCAGTTGAAATAATAACCGGTGTTTTCTGTTAAAATTTCTCTATTCTGATTCAGTAAAATGCAAATAAATACACTTCTAAATTTTTTTTTTCAAAAATCCTAGCTTAAGCTCTTTGCTTATGTTCGGAGAATGGTTTTGAAAGTGTCATTCTTTCATTATTTTTTTGCCAAAAAAGTACATCTAAAATTTTTTTTATTGTAATAATATTCTTAAAACGCTTATGTGTCTATTATAATTCAAGAGAGATATCAAATAAATTATTCATTAAAACGATCACGGTACTGAAAGCAATTTTAACTGCATTGGCTTCAAAAATTACTTAGAATAAAGTAATCAGTTCGAATACGATGAAATTCGAAAGTGACGAGTTATTGCAATCAGCTAAAATTGAGTTTCGGATGAAATTATTGATTTTTTTTTTAAAAATACATGCAAGCATTTTAGGTGCATACGAATTTTGTGTATGTGCCTATTTGAAAGATGTTTTATGACAATTCCATTTAGTAAAAATAAAATAAAATATCACAAAGTGTAACGAGTTTATTATTATTGTGATTCAGCGAATATGCAAATTATTAATAAAAAATAATAACATGTAATTCCAGTGACGAATTCTAAATTTTTAGACTCGTGTCTCATTTACAAATTGAAATTGAGGAATACTTTTTCTAAAGCAATGCATATTTAAGACGAATCAAAATAAACTCTGCAACCGAAGCTTGTTTTTTTAATTTTAAAAGACAACAACAGAAAGTACTGTATGTAATATCGAGACCATGCAACCCGTTCAGTTATTATTCGCATATTACGACACAATTGAGAAAAATGGTGCTGCTTGCCAAAAAGTCGCTTTTCTGTGCTCCCAATTTCGCCCATAACATCCCAAAAAGCGCGCCGAGAAGAGACCTTCTCCGTGGGCGAATCCAAACCGGCGTCGACTCTTACAACTTTTTACGTATACTACTGTCAGCGGGAGATGTATGGAGGGAGAAGGGGTTTGGGGGAAAGTTGTGGGCCGACTTTCTTGGCAGCGCACTTTATCCAGCGCGTACCTCTACGCGGCATCATCTGATCAGCTTCCTCCTCTGAGAGAAGACAAACCACGCTGGCGTACGACGGCTATTAACGGCCCGCCACTCTCAGTGAAAAGTCGCCGCGAAAACCGGCGTTCATGTGTGCGTTCACCAGTGAACAACAATAAAGAGACCTGTTATTTGGATTTGACACTCTTCACTATGCAAAATGTGCGGTAAGGAATCCTTTCTCTTTACTCGGGAATACAAAAAGGATGTTCGCTTTCTATTCTAGGTGAAGAGCTTTCTTTGTAATGTGCATCCAAACAAAGGGTGTTGAACGTTGGAGAAGACTTAACGAGATCACTTTGAAGTTTTGACATTCGAATGTCTTGAGCTAACTGTTTTGGGATTATATTTACATGTTTTGGGTTTTGATGCTTCTTGGAATGAAATTACGATTTGTGTTGTATATGTGGTTCAGGGAGGCCTTGTGTGAGTGCATGTTATAGTTTTTAAGAAAAATTTATATTTTCAATTTTGAAATACTCTATTAAACATCCTTATTGGTTTGAAAGTCATTGATGCGTTGCCTGATTTGCCAATATAATTTTTTTTAAAAACCAGCTTTCTCACTTGGAAGCATAGTTTGAAAAAAAATGGAGGAAAAGCCACCCCTGTGACATGTATCACTTGCTTTCAGAAACTAATTTTTGCAATAAAGAAAATAGTTTTCTTATTGAATATTACAGTCCAGCCTCTACATTTAACGAAGCTAATGCCCCCCAAAAAATTTAAATAAAAAACATCGTTAAATAAAAGATAAATCTTTTAATAGTAAAGTGTTTTTGGTTCCAGGAAAAAGTTCGTGAAATGGAGGCTCATAAAACGTAGGTCTGACTTACTGTACGTACAACAATGATTATTTGGCACTGTATTATTTATATCTTAAACATTTCTCTCATTTCGAATGGAATCATTTCTACAATATTTATGGATTACAGATGTCGCCAAAAAAGTCACCTCAATTTCCTGTAGGAAGCTGTTTTTATTCCCATTCGATGCTCAAAGCAAAACAAAATATTTTACAATAAGGCGACTCCGCTGGTTAGGTGAATTTTTCCTCTCCTCCTTGAATCTTGCAATCGCTGCTTCCTTCCTCTCTCCCCGATCTCTGGATGCGATCCAAGATGCGGGAAGGCGCCCGATTCCCCCGCCTCTCTCTTTCTCCATGTATATATAGATATCGCGTTGTGTTTTTCCTTTGAGTAAAAGCCGCCATTTAAATAGTCAACCCCCATTCGTATTCTGGCATTTTGTGGTGAAACGCATGATTCCTGCGGTGGGATTTGATATCCATCTCCGCCAAAGAACCCCCCTTGTCAGTCCGTCACCGGGGATGGATGAATTATAGAAGAGTTGTGTGAAATGGGCTGGTCCTTGTGGTTGTCTGTCGATGGGGATTTCTTGATCTTATGATTCATTGTTTGCAATTGTGATCTCACATCTGGCAAAAAGGGGTGCGTTTCCTTTCTTTCATTCACATTAACAATTTTTAAAAAAAATTTCCAGGAAGTTCATTAGTAAGTGCTCGGTAAGATATATGTCAGAGTCTTGTATTTTTCAGACAACAAAATGAAGATAAAAGGATTTGGTTGGAAAATGTTATTTAAATAGGGGATCAATATCTATTGCTCATGTGAAGTCTATGAAAATCTAATTTAGTAAAAATATATAGGGTGATCCAAAAAGCTTACTCTGATTATTTATTGCACAAACTATTATAATTTGACGTATATTTGTTCGAATATGTTCAGATTTTGTTGTTGATTTTCTTATGAGACCATTTACTTCAGTAAATTGCAACATATGCCACCTTGGTAACTCGGAGAATGTATAGGTGGTATTCCAGTTCCCATCAAGTGTTCCTTAACGTGTTTTCTGCTGCGCTTTTTTTCTTTGAATATTTCATACCATCACTTACGGACTTTCTGGATGCAAAATCCATAACAATGTCGAAATTTAAGCTGAATATTTATGGACGATTTCGCTTCGTGAAATCAAGCGAATCAACGCCATTTGGGCCGAAAATGATGTTTTCTTTTCATATGGTTCCCCGAGTCCCTCTTGAAAAAGAACTCCCGTCATCTATGACTACTACTTAAGCTAACCTATTCAGTGATACAAAAGCGTTACATTGTTTATATTGAACGGTTATTTTGTTATGAATTTTTACAATCTGGACATGGCTTTTGGTTCACCCTGTATAGTAAAACAGCTGTAGTTTTGATGAATGCTTGAAGTTGTGGATGTAAACGAATCTGTTCTGAGAAATACATTGTTAAATAAATAGTATTGCTTCAAACTTTTGCCTACGGTTCGAGGGGGGGGGGGGTCTTTTAGTGAAAGGGGAGAAAAGAAAATTCGTAATCACTTTTACCCGTCTCTTGGCATCTGTAATTTTAAATTTATGTGCATTGTAAAATTCTCAATTTTTTTCTGTGTTATTTATTTTTAGTTGCATGCATTTTATAAGTGAATACATTTTTAAGTTTTACTTTCTCGTGTGTGTAGAACGAAAGTGGATTACTTTATACTAACGGTATACATATTGAACGAAATAAAGAAAAAAGTAATTACGTTGATGCCCAATTGTTTTTATTTTTATATGTTTTTATTTGCAATTATATTGAAGTATATTGCATAGAATTGTGTGTTGGTTATAGAGGATTAATGAGGCTGTGTTTGTGTTTCGGTTTGTCTAAATTTAATTTTCAAGATTTGATAAATTAAGTGAAATATAGAAAATTTGTTTTTGCATGGTATAGTTTTTCTTTGTGTTTATGTGAACTTCATAATCATTGCGTTGAATTATCTTCATCGTTAAAATGCTTCAATTTTGACTCGGCTTAGCATATTTATTTTAGCAGGAAAAGTGGAAATGTTATTAATTTAAAGAAATACAAACATTTTTAGTGTAAAAATTTTTTTTCTGTTGTAAATTACAAAAGAACAAAAAGATTTGCATGTTTGAAGCATCGTGAACCGCAAATATAAGAGGAAAAAACCTCAAATATTTGTAGGTTTTCATATTAAAAATAACTAAGACATTGAGTAAGAATGATGAACGAAATATGATGGGTAATTCTAACTCGTCATTTTGCCATATTGGTTTTGAGTGGGCAAGAAATAGTATGGAAAGCTCTTCAGTCTCAAGAAGGGTTGCAAAAGGAAGAAAGCTGCTTGTGGTTTTTAATCGTGACAAACAATTGAAACGCGATATTTATCAGACCGCAACTTAAGAGCTCGTTTTTATTAAATTATTTTTATGAAGCACACATACTATTTCAGCCGCTTACGCTTACACACATGTTGACTTGTAAGGAAGAAACTTATGTCTTCACGCCGATAAACATCTCGTAAAAGGGGGAAAAAGCCTTTTCATTATTTATGACTTGTTTTCTTTTATTTCTTATGGGGGGGGGGGGTTGTTTGCTGTTTTCTTAATGTCAAGAGTTATTCTTTTTGACTCGCATTACTTTTTTTATTATTTTCTAAAGAATTTCTCTGGATTATTTGCTGTAAACTCCAAATAAAAATAGGGGGAAAAAACGTTTTACTTTTCTTAATAATATTTTGTATGTCAACAGTATCAATTTTTTTTTTTTGAGATTACTCTTCACTTAAATAGACTTCTGTTCACCATATCTGATCTTTTTTATTTGTTTGTATCTATGTCGGGGGTGGACAATTGTTTCGGCTCGAAGTCTACATTATGGAAACGAATGATACTGGAGAGCCGCATCTTCTCAAAATGATTGAGATGCAAATTTATTCACAAACATGTCGACCTTAATACAGTGAACATTTTCTCTATATTTGGTTTTCTGACAACCTTGCCAGCCCTGCTCTGTAGTCAACTGTAACCGCGAGTGGTTTGGGTTGTGGCTGGCGTTTCAGTTGAAGGAATAACTTTTCAAAGGGTTAGTCTTGGTTCCAAACTCAACCAAGGAGCTCCTTTCCTTTCTGAACTCCTTGTGGAATCAAAGTTTTTACTTCCATTCCAAATATTTTAAAAATTTTCTAAAACACACACAAAAAACTAGTTTTTTTACGATCATTTTTTTGTCAGCGTTAATATCCAAAATAAGCGTTAACAAAATATTACAATCTATGACCTTTTTAATATTTTTTTTTAAATATGATTAGAGTATTCTAATTTATGCTTTTTACATCTTTTTTCGTCTTTATTTCCGAGAAAATGGCCGGAAACACTCGTCCTTTGTTAAGGCCACAGTATAATAACAGCTGTTGCATTTAAAAACAAATCCACTTTAAGGACTTTTTATGGAGAATGTGCCATTTCCGGGTATTTTAAAGGAAAGTAAGTAGATGCGAAAAGCAAAATCCGTGCGACCCATTTTAAAGTGTTGACAGTGGAACTGTCAAACGTGTCACGCTGACTAATCTGCTTTTTTTTTCACCTCGGTTACGCAGAATGTGTAAATGCTTTTTTGAAATTCAAATGGATTTTCATTGAAATAAAAAGAGATTTCGTTTAGTAAATTTGTTCCATTCGTCAGGAGGAATAAAAAAAAAAATTTTAAAAACTTTCACGGACTTTAAAACACAATTTTCTTTCTGTTTCGTTGAGTTTCCTAAACTTAACAGTGTTACATTCAGAATTAGAGTGGAAAAAGTTGCATTCATAGTTCAAGTTTTAGCATTGGCGTAGCCTGAGTGAACTATATATCAAAATTACTTGGGGACACTTCTTAGACTCCTTAAAATTTTACGATTTTTTGCTTACACATTTTGGGACCCCTGAAGTGTGGGGGCCCGGTATCATTGACACCCCTGGGATTTTGCTTCTATCCAATAACTTCTCTCTACCAAGTCGTGGCCGAGGTAGTTGGTCAAGATAACGGACTCGTTGCCGGAGTGTCATGAGTTCAAACCTTGTTCCGCTGAAGACCCACCGTGCGGGGGGGGGGGGTGCATGCTAAATCTGTCGAAGCTCAAAGGTCCTCCTGTTGATGTGGTGTGGAATTTAGGAGAGGGGTTCCAGCTCAGGTGCCGTGCTCTTTACTTGACCATGATTCAAAATTACGAGGTCCGTCGCCAAAAGCCCTCGAATAGCTGAATAGTGCGACGTTAATATTCACTCACCCTCTACCATGTGCATGAATAACTTAATGTGTCACTTTTTTATTTATAACTGTACAGAGCTAGTTTTATATAACTTTAATTAATCGATTGAGTTTTAACCACGTTTCGCCAGTATTTCCCATTAGGATTTGGTGCAAGAAATTCTAACTCACCAATCAGCATGCCAAAATTTTAGCTAGTCCGAATTAATTAGAATCGATAAAACGCAAAACAGTTTTCTAAAATATTTTCAATAAGAGAAAAGAACCTCTTAAAACTAAAAATTTGTGTAACCGCAGCACAAGTAAAATTCAAACCATTATTGCAATTTCGGAATTTTTAAAAGCATCTTTCAGTATTATACTGAATTCTTTCGTGGCCGGGATAGCATGATGACTCGTGGTCAACGTGTCATGGAGTCTTAGTGTCACTGATGACCCGGAATGTAAAGGGGCGTGTAAACGATAAATCTGTCGAGGCTCAAATTCTTCCCGTTTACGTGGTGTGCTAGTTTGGAGAAGGGGGTGCTAGCTGAAGTGTCGTCCTCTTTACTTGCCCGTGGTTTAAAATGACGAGGTTCGTCTCCAGTAGTGTTTATTTTTCGTATAGTATTAATAAAGACTCATTTACAAAAATCAATAAATTCGAATTGTTTAGTTTTATATTATAATTGTGCTTATACTGGGTTAAAAATCTGCTAGTTTACAGTGGCTTAAAATATATCGAAAATAAGTTGATTCTCTACATTTAGACCTCGGTGTTATTGCTCAAAATATTTGCTATTGTTTAACTGATTTAACATTTTTTTATGATACATTTTTTTAGATTATCAGTCGGGATTTTGATTTTTTTTTTAAATGTATCATTTTTTTTTTTCATTTTCTCTCCATTTTCGTGAGAATAAAAGAAAAGGAATTTTGGAGTGAAATTATTTACAACTTTACTTGCACGATGGAAATTTTTTTATCTCCGTTATCAAAAACCGCGTTAGTTGCACCATTTCCTTCGCCATCGAAATCATCTATTCCTGTTGTTGTATCTCAATTTCTAAACCCATTATGGAATCGGACTATTTTCGAAATTCCAGAAATAGCTCAGATTCCGATTCCAAATAATGTATATTTCGCTGAAGCAGAGGGAAAGCATGCACCGCGGGGCAGTGGGCAATCCTTTTTCTCCCCCCCCCCCTTTTCCTTTTCCATTGAGTTCTGTCGGTCGACGGGTTCGTTGACCCTCCTCGACGATTGCAGAAAGGGATGCCACTTGCAGCAATTGGGCTAACGTGTCAATGGAATTGACAAATCTCTGTCATTCACACTTAATTGAATAAGTTATTTTGCAATCCTAACGAATGGGGGATAGAGTCTGTGCGATATTTGGAAATTATTGTATTTAAATAGGACATCGTACAATGTATTTTAACTTTGCTCATACATTCTCAAATGAGGTTATGTTTTTTTTCCCCGTCTCTTTGGCTTCTAAAAATGTCTTGACGGTAGAACAAATGTAAATATCGTGCTAATAAAAATAAACCAAAAAAGAAAAACAAATTTGAAAATTGATGAAAATAAACTTGCAAGTGAAGTAGTAATTAATGTCTAATACAAGGTATTTAATTTCAAAAAGGAATAAAAAAAGTCTCGCAAATCGACTTAAGTTCTTGTTATTAAGAACAAACTATACAGTAGTATACTCAAAGGCAGGGGGTGGTCATTTAGTGGATCGCGGTCGACCGGCGGATTCCCAAGACATTTTGGAGAAACCACCTTAAGATTAGCGGTTAGTAAATATCTACCGAAATATTCAAGATTGGCTGAAAATATGCACACTTCTACTGATTGTAATGATAACCACTAACTTTTGATAAAAATGTTTTATTTTTTAATGTATTTAGATTTGCTTCGCAACAAATTCCTCATTTGATATATTTGTGGCTATTATTATTATGTTTGTATCTTGTGCTTCGCTAAAAACGGGGTCTCAAAAGCTTATTTTTTGTTGTAGTTATGTAAGAAAATACATACTTCGTATTTATTATTAAATTATTCTAAATTTTGTAGACCTTTTTTCTCAGTTCACCACACTTACGCCACAGGGTGGACCGTAACACCTTGAAATAAGTGGCCCTTTCTCTGGAAAAATTTGCCCGCCCCTGCTCTAGGAGGTATTGAACCCCCTAGCTCTCCCCCCTTGTGTACGCCACTGCGTCAACGTGTTTTTAAAATATAATCCTCTTCCTCACAACAGAATTCTATGTATGCCACTAAATCTAAGCAATTAGTATTAAACATCTCGTATTTGCTGGCATATATATGGACGATTGAACATGGTCGTAAACCAGCAATCCTGCATTATTTCTGTTTATCAGTGGCGTGCACAAAGGTGGGTTGTTGGGGTTCAACCACTTACTAACAAATTTATCTCTTACCACAGATTAACCCTCTGCGCCTTCGTCTGCGTGTTTTTTAGAATGCAAACCCCCTTCATAAGAGACATCCGTGTGCGCCACTGCTGTCGAGTCATGGGTTTGAGTGCTCGTGCCACTAAAAAAAACCATAGCTTAAAAGGGATAATGCGCGCTAAATCCCCTCTTTGACGTGGTGTGGATGATTGGGGAGAAGAGTTCCAATTCAGATGTAGTCTTCATCACTGGATAATCAACAGTTTATTGATCCAGCCAATGACTCTGCAGGTTCGCGAATTCGAAACTGTATTTAGTCTGAAAATAGATATTGTAGAAAGAGTAAAGAAAGTTTTAATCACACATGCTGTGATGTCTTTACTGGATTGGTGTGAAATATCAGTTCACGTGATAGATGTAAAATTAACAGTTTGTAAAATTTAGCAAAAGTAATTCTGGAATATTTATAACCAAATCTTAAGATTCTGTAATAGGGCATTTAAATAATTTTATCGAACTTTTCTGCAAATTATTTCTCAATTTTCAATGTATTAGCTTCACAGTTACTGCTATAAATGAAATTACAATAATTTCAAACAATACCTACATGAGATATTTTCAGCAACGCTGAAGAAATTGTATTTGTTTCTTAAAATATTTTTAACTTACGTTGAATTTTACTGAAATTACCTACAAATGGAAAGACACTGAATATAAATTCACCAGAAAGAGAAAAAAAAAATTGTATGGTTATATCTATCAGACCGGATTTATTCATCGTACATCGATGTCTGCAATTCGTGGGGGGAATACGTAACTCAATTTCTTTAATAAGTATAAAGTTAATAACAGCTGATTCAAAAATGCATTGCTTTAAAAAAAAACAATTTCCTTAACCAGAAAAATTGGCAAGGTGTGGTCTTGAAAAAAACTTGTGCTCTCTGAAGTCTCAGGTGAACGGTTAAAAAAATATGTATAATCTTTTATTATATATAACTTTTATGTGGTCGTGAAATCCTAGTGGTCAAGGTCATTGACTCGTGGCTGGCCTCGTACCGCTGAAGACCCGCCGTGTGTAGGGGACCGATGCACGTTGAATCTGTCGAGGCTCAAAAGTACTCCCGTTGGTGAGGTGTGGGAATTTGGAGAGGAGTGTGCTAGCTCAGGTGTCGTACTCGTCATTTGACCGTGATTTAAAATTACGAGGTTCGTCGTTGATAGTCATGTTGTTTTTGAGTGTGTTGTTAACTTCGAAACTGCCAATTAAAAGTTACGCTATTCGCTCCCTAGTGCCATCGTTTTTCACATAGGCTCGCGTACGCGGTGTATTGGAGAGAAAAGGAAAGGCACAGATACGAAAAGTTTCCCCTGAAATAAGTAAATCCTTCGCGAGCAATGTCAAGGTCATTTGATTGCATTCAAAAGCTTTCGGAATAGTTTTACTGATAGTAGATCAAAGAAAAGGATCGTATTTCGGAAAGACGTATACATACGTCTGGGGCACTTAACGTACTGGTTGAGCAAGGCGAATATATACGTCGGTGGCAGTTAAGGGGTTAATAAAAGCAATAAATTCAACAGTTCTAATGTGTGGTGATTTTGCTTATGAGATTAATAATAATGTGGGATAAAAAATATTTCATTTACGTTCCAAGTGAAGAAGCAGAATTTTGCCTTTTTGGCTGTTATTTCAGAGGTAATTCATGTACTATTATAACTACTATGAAATTTAAAACATTTTTCTTGAAACAATTGTGTAATAGCTACACATACACGTAAGGGATTTGTGATTTGATCAGTCTTAATATCTCGCTGGTACGCGATGCGTGACGTAATTATCACTCAAATCAACTTCTTGAAAATTGTGTAACATTCTTGGGTATGAAACAATCAATCATCCGATGTGTTGCAGATAAATCAAATTTTTGCCGTGTATTCGACATGACTAACTATCTATTTTTGAACTTATTTCATAATTAGATATTTTTTACTGAATGATAAAAATATATTCCATTTTAGGAACTTGAGAAATTTTTGTCACATTATGCGTTTAAATATATCCTCGAGCATAAACTTAATTGAAGTTCCTATTCAACTATTGAAATGGTGTGAATTTCGAAATGTTACTAGTATTAAAGATACATTTCCCGCCTTCCGATGTCGAAAGATCCCCGCATCCTACTTCAGCTGCGATAAACTTTGATATTTTAATCTATCAGCTTTTGATTGCAATTTCCCCCATTGTGTTCGATCTGCTTAGCAACAGCGTGATGTTGCTTTATTGTTGAATTGATTGCAAATTATATTGAATTTCTAATTTTTATTATTGAATCGTGGTACAATGCTCATAAGTGACTTTTGAACTTATTTTGTAGTCTTTTTATCTGCGGTTTTGTGGGTATTTTATCAAAAATATATATATATATTGTCAATTTGCTTTTCATAAACTTTTTAAGAATAAATTATATCGAAAATTTCGTGAAATATTATCGGTGTATTCCGGCTGTAAAACCACTAAATACAATGATGTGTATTTGAATTGAATAGTCTCGGAAAAAGAGTTTCTGAGACAAAAGAAATTGTTCATTACAAAAAAAATCGAGGTTTGATTACCTTTAAGAGCTCTTTATTTTCGATTTAGTGCTCTGTTATAATAGATAATAATAAATTGGTAAAAAATTATAGCCACAATTAATAAAAGAATTAAATATTCCAGAAAACTTTCTACTGTTAGATCTTCGTGGACCCACCTAATGGAGCATTAAAACTACATTGTCTCGCTTAGTCTCTCTACATTTCCATAGCTCTGAAAAAACTTCACGAAAAACAAACCGGCAACTCGAAGCAATATCAACAAAATTAGGCCCCAATTTTCTAATGGTTGTCACTTTGAAATTTAGCTAGGTATGCCCCCAAAAGTAGCTAAAGTCTCTTAATTTTTTTGTTAAAGTATAATCCATTCTTCGTAATCCGTTTTGTTAATCGTTATTTTTGAAACTGAATCTTAAAAATGAATGCCCCAATTTTTCTACGAACCATCAAGTTTTTCATTTACCACCGTTTGACACATTCGCTGTTTCTAAAATATATTTTCTATTGATAGTTACACATTTAATTAAAAAAATCTATAAATCAATAAATGTTAATTTTTTCGTATAATTTTATAAATTTTAAAAATATTTCTACTAAATTTGTTTCTCATAAAAACTTTATTCTTTTCTCAAACTACAACACCACTTGACCACGGCTCAAATTGAGTTCTGTCGCCAATAGTCTTTGTGATGGTTAATAGTGCGACGTGTGTGTGTTGATATACGCTCTTTCTCAGATTACCAACATCACAAAGAAATTAAGGAATTTTTAAAAAGGAAGGACGGAGAATAAAAAATCCAAAACTGAAAGAGAAAAAAAGTTTTTACTAATTTTCTAAGAGTTTTCTGGTCACACACAAATACAGTATTTGCAGAGAGAGTTAATAAAACAAATTTTTCTCCATTTCTTAGTGTTCATTACGAAAACCATTCAACACATTTTTCACGTGCATCAAGATAAGCATAAACTGTTAATTTTCATAGATAATCGGAATGCGTCTCATCTTGGGGAAAATATCTTGTTTAATATTTTCATTGTTGGTAATAATCGGAAGATGTCGACTATAGGGAAAAAATAACAAAATTGCGCAGTAGGAAAAAATAAATATTGTTTTGAAGAAAAAAAAATATATGCTCATTTGTGCTTTTGCCTAGGATTGAAAAACCAAAATGGTGTATATTTACATTCAAAGCACGTATTTAAAAAAGTGTTGTTTATATTAATGAGACGGTAGATCACAATAAAAACGTCCTATTTTATCTCTCTGCTTCGAAAACATATGGGCTACTACAAAGGATGGATAGTCTAGATTTCGTTTGCGAAGGTGGTTAAAAATGTCATAATTAATAGCATTTTCTTTCTTTTGGGACGCCCACTGAAAAGCATGTTCATTAAAGTGGAGGCTAATAAATTAGAATTAATTGTGTAATATTTATTCGAAAATGAAAGCATATTGCGACATGTGTTCTGGCGTTAATCGTTCAGTATGAGGTATATTTACTAGTTTTTCCTCCTAATTTAAATTTCTTTGAAGCAAAATTTGGATCTTTGCGATGACACAAATACAATTTTTCAATCTGGTCTATCGTTTTTGAAAGCAAATTTTAAATATGTAATTAACGTTACTTGAGGTGACCGCGGTAGCTTTAGTGGTTATGGTCACGAACTCGTGGTGCCGTGTTAGCCGAGTGGTCAAGGTATCGGATCGTGGCTGGCTTGTCGCGAGTTCGAGCCCAGTACCTCTAAAGACCCGCCGTGTAGGGGAGCGATGCACGTTAAATCTGTCGAGAGCTCAAACGTCCTCCCGTTGGTGTGGTAGTTGGGAAAGGGGGTGCCAGCTCGGGTGTCGTCCTCGTCACTTGACCATGGTTCAAAATTGCGAGGTCCGTCGCCAAAAGCCCTCGTGTAGCTGAACAATGCGACGTTAATATTCACTCACTCAGGAACTCGTGGCTTCATTGTCGAATCGTGGGTACTAATCGTGATGACACTAGCCCCACCATGTACAGGGGCTGGTGCTCATGAAATTTGTCGAGGCTCAGTGTACCACGTTGACATGGTGTGGAAATTTAGAGTGGGGTGTCAACAAAGGTGTTGTTGTGATTCAAAATGATGAGGACATCGCCAAAAGCAACACGAGTATGAAATGTCCCCTCTGCCCATCCTTAAATGTCCGTCATGCTGCTGTAAAGTAAGATGTTAATAAAAATGAAGTCAAACCCGCGGATGAACACAAGACACATCAAAACACGAAGACATTATTATTTATGATGTAGGTGAATCCACTCAGGTATGACACATAGACATAGGGTTTCTTTCATAGTGGATCCCTACCACAAATAAGCTTAAAATGATAACTGGAATTTTATTTCACTGTCATATTTGCTGTTATTTAATGGTGTTTACCTATACCTCCCCCTCCCATGAGAATCGTTTAATTTGACACTTATTTATTGAAAACATTTTAATGAATTTTACTTTTTAAATATACCTGACTTTTTAAGATTGCTTTTATCTGCTATAGTGTATCAGGGCTTAGTGGTCATGGTTTCAAACTCGTGAGTGGCCGCGGTAGTCAAGCGGTCAAGGTATCGGTTCATGGCTAGCGTGTCATGAGTTCGAGCCAAGTAACACTAAAGACCCACCGTGTAGTGGAGCGATGCACGTTAAATCTGTCGAGAGCTCAAACGTCCTCCCGTTAGTGTGGTGTGGTGTGGTTGTTAGGAGAGGAGGTGCCAGCTCAGGTGTCGACCAGTCACTTGACCATGGTTCAAAATGACGTGGTCCGCCGCCAAAAGCCCTCGTGTAGCTGAACAGTGTGACGTTAATATTCACTCACTCATTCAAACTCGTGACCGGCGTTGTTGAGTTAGAGGTCTGGTGCCACTAAAGAACCTCCTTGTAGGAGGTCTGATGCACGTAAAATCTATCATGGCTCAAACGTCCTCCCGTTGGTGTGGTAGTTAGGAGAGGTTAGGTAGTTAGGATCAGGTGTCGTCCTCATCACTTGACTATGGTTCGTCGCCAAAAGCTCTCGAGTAGATGAATAGTGTGACGTTAATATTCTCACTGGTTTGGTGCAGAGGGATGCCAGCTCAAGTGTCGTCCTCGTCACTTTACCGTGGTTAAAAATTACAAATTTCGTCGCCAATATTCCTCGTATTTCTTCACAGTGCGGCGCATATTAAAATCAAACCAATTTCTCTGGTATTTAAACAGTTCTTGATATTATTGTAGTGAAAACCTTCATATTAATGTATTATATGGAAGAAAATAGCTTTATACTGAATGGTCTCTTCTGGTCAACTATTCCTGGGGTTTTTTTATTATGGATATATTATAAAAGTACTCAACCGCTCAATTTTTTTTATTGCAGTTATAGATAGCATTTAACAAATTTAAATATTTTTTTCGGATGTATTTATCAAAGTTGCGTCTTTTAAAGCATTAAAAAATTAGAAATACCATTCATACATTTTATTATTTTGTATGGATAATGCTTACATTTTTATTTTAGTACTTAAGATTAACTATGCCCTTTTTCAAGTAAAAAAATAGTAGTACTTATCGAAGTACTGCATAAAATACGATCGACAAGATTAGAAAGTAATAAATGTTTTGGCCTCACATATCTCGTGTTTACTCGAAAGATTGTATTTACTGATGGGAAAAGAAATTTACATTTGTTTTTAATGAGTGTTACAGTGAAGGTACACATTTTATTTGCATTTAAATCAACACGAGGAATCGTGTTTGCGACCACGTTCCCTAGCTTCGAAGGAAATGACCTTTTGTGTTTATCTTCGTCGCTTGTTGTGTTCCTGTGAAAAAAGGAAAACAAAAGAATCGTGCTGATAACTGGAAACACCCTATAATTCTGAAATATAAAAAATATCGACGGATAAAACTTTTATTATTTTTGTTACGTCACACATAAAAAAGGCCTGCGCGAACAGCACAGGGTCACCGTAAGCTAAATGAGAATCCAGACCGTTTATCCAAGTAAACAACTCAAAATAGAGAAGGGAGGCGATAAGATAGAGAGCGAGTAAAATGAAACTTATCAAACCACAGATGGCATTTAGAACGAAATACATTCCTAGTATCTGATAAGCTATGATAAGAATTGACAGGTAAGTTAAAAAAAAAATAATAATAATCCGACCGATACTGATTTTAATCCATGCTGCGATCGAAAAAGAAATTTCAATTAGATTTCTCACGTTTTGCTCATTGATTTGTTTTTCCAGAAGTATTTCGAATGGAAAAAGTGGTGTTTAAAATATCCAATCATCGTGCGTAGATAAAATAAAATTGTTGCGTGATATCACATGTAAATTTAGAAGTAAAAATGGCTAGAAAATCTCCGAAACAGTTTTGTCACATAAATTACTTATTATTTTTAATTATTTATTTTTTTTTTGCTTGAAATTGCTGATTTTGTTGCAAGCTTTAAAATTTGAGGGAGTACACTACAATGTACCGCTTTAACAATACTATTAATTTTTTGGGATTCGGATTCAAAAGTTTTGATATTCTATGAGTAAAAAATTTTGCAAACACTTTTGAATCTCATGTCGAAATTTGGCAATTGAACTTTGTAAATGAAATATAAATTTTGTAATTGATCGCTCTAATTTATTTTTGTGAATTATTTAAAAAGAGTGAAGAAATTAAAAGTATACAGAGTACATGAAGGGTCAAAATAAGCAAAAGAACACTGTAACTAAATCCAGCTTAGATGGAGAGTCGCAAGTACAAAGATCATTATGCCGTGATCTTTTTATAAAAAAGCAAATGTCTGTACATTTCCTAACTGTAATTATTTTAATGTTAAGTTGAAACAAAATTTTAAATTAATGTACAATTTGAAATGCTCATACACCAAACACCGTATAATCTTACTATAGTATTACTATGTCATTTTTTGACTAGAATAATCACCTCGATCAGGGTTACACACAAGGGTGATTTGTGAAGGTTCGCACCCCTCAAATAAAACCTTGTGGACCTTCCTGGATATATATATATATATATATATATATAAATCTGGGAAGGTCCACAAGGTTTTTTTTTATATATTATCAAAAGTTTCTTCTAGAAGAGGCTTTCAACCATGAATAATATGAATTGTAAAATGCTCCTTATTTATTTTTTATCTTTTCGGCATGTCAACGAAACCGCCCTTAGAAATCCTCAGCGAATTCATAGGAAGAAGGGGATTTTCATGTGGCACTGTGGGGAGCTGTTATTAATTTGAAATGGAGCCACAAAATTTTCATGCAGTGCGATGTGGAAGTACAGTTTATGTTACCCTTGTCTTCCAACTTCGCCCAATCATCATAATCGCAAACTCTCAAGTCATAGTTCGAGTCTTGGTTCCACTAAATGACGGTCGCTTAGGTGGCCGTGGTAGCCTAATGGTCAAGGTAATGGACTCATGCCTGGCATATCATGAGTTCGAGCCTGGCACCGCTGAAGACCCGCCATGCAGATTGGGCCGAGGCACGTTAAATCGGTCGAGGCTCAAACGTCCTCCCATTAGTGTGGCGTGGAAGTTAGGAGAGGGGGTGCCAGCTGAGATGTGCCAGCTCATCATTTGACCATGGCTCAAAGTTAAGAGGTCCGTCGCCAATAGCTCTCGTGTAGCTGAATACTGCGACGTAAATATGCACTCACTCACGCCCGTCGTTTTGATAGGCTAATGCTAGTTGAATCTGTAGAGGCCCAAAGTCATCACGCTGGCGGGGTTTGAAAGTTTAGAGAGCAGGGTGTCTACTAAGGTGTCGTCATCGTCACTTGATCGTGATTCAAAATGTTTCTTCGCCAATAGCTCTCGTATTGCTTTGTGCTGCGATATTAATGAACAATCGATCAGTCCTCACCGTATCAAATGACATAAAAGATTAAGAAATTAAATAATGTTTACCTGATTCATCGCATAAAGAGCGTTTTGTGACTCTAAGGGACCCTGGGTCCCTATAAAGAAGTTGGCGTCGCCTGCGACCCTTTCGAATTTTCAGTGTTTTGCATACGTTGTCAAATACTCGTACAAACGGTAATTCATTTCAAATAAATGTGCGTGACTAAGACCCGCCGTGTAGGGGAGCGATGCACGTTAAATCTGTCGAGAGCTCAAACGTCCTCCTGTTGGTGTAGTGTGATAGTTAGGAGAGGGGGTGCCAGCTCAAGTGTCGTCCTCGTCACTTGGCCATGATTCAAAATTACGCGTCTCCAAAAGCCCTCGTGTAGCTGAACAGTGCGACGTTAATATTCACTCACTCACAATCTCGCAAACCTAGGCACAAGCTGCCATCTTACGACTCAATAAGTCGATGCTGTATAGTGGTGACTGGATGGTCATCACATTTTCAAGCAATCTTCCCACTGTTGGCATATAGTTAGAAATTCCCAGTTTTTATATTCGACCATTACAATTATTTGGATCAGGTTCTTGAGACGAAACTCCCACCATGGCCGAGACCCAGTTCACCCATACTTAAGACGTACGTGACTCTAAGGTACCGTGTATATAGTGAAATCTCCCTATTAAGAGTTATAATTGGAATAATCATTAAACAAGCTTCGAAACTATTATCGATGAATTCAAGAGAATGGAAATCTGAATACGATAGAACATCCATGAAGTGTGAAATAAGAGCTATAAATGTAACAATGAAGTTTCCTATGAACATCGTACTGTGAACTAGCATTTAGAAAGGGGGGATGTTCTTCTCAACATTTATTCGACAATGAAAGTAAAATATGCTTGCCGTGTTATTTCCTTTATTCATAAAAATGTAAAGTGCTTTGTTCAAGGAGAATAAAACCTTGTTTTCCTTGATATAATGAGCTTTTATTGTAAGTATAAATTACGTTTTGAAATTGCCTATTGTATTGATTTTTTTTAATTGTACAAAAATTTTTTTTTAAATTTTCTCAATAGTTTTTAAAAACAGAATTCTTGCATTTGTAACGTGCGCGAAAAAGTGTGAAAAGTACATCCTATATTTTCATTGATAATTTCAGTTGTCAAGTTAAAAGTTTTTTTATAAGTGTAAGACATGAAAAGTAATAAAATTCTTTCTGGTCCACAGGGACACCCCATATTATATATTAAACCCTAATTTATTGACTTTTTAATTACATTTTTCAAAAATTTCTTTTCAGGGCAAAGCATCAGACGTGGTTGGGTGGTTTCGCACCTGAAACATGTCAATATCCGTCTATGGAAAATTTACTCGGTAAATATGTTTTTAATTTCAAATAAAAATTGCAGTGTGGAATATAAAATAATTTAAATATAATTATTTTACACCTTTCCTAGTACCATTTCACATGGTCAGAGCTCAAGCGCCTCCCTCTAGGGAGGAAACTGGGTATCGAAACTATAATATGGCGATTGGTATTCCACTTAAATGATGCCGCATTTAAAAGTGACACCAGCTCCCGCGGAGAATATACTAGGTCTGATATGGTAAATACTAATTGGCAGCCCCATTAGAAACAAAAATTGTTTTTATTATTTTACACGAAAAGTGGATTTTAAAAAATCGTGGTCTTCAAACCTTGTCGAAGACACGAAACGTTATCACAAGACACGAAACCCTTGAAATTGTAAGGCATTTCCGGAAAACCCCATCCAAAAAAAGGCCTTTGAAGAATGTATCTTAAAATAATATAAATAGTAGATCACCATGTTACAGGTACTTTAAGTAAATATAATTTTAAAAAGTATTGTATTTTTTATTAAAATTTTTTAACATAATATTAATGTTATGTACTCATTAATTTGGGCTCCAGTTGCCATCTAATGTAATGGTAATTGCATTAGATTTAATAACTGGGATATGTGTGTGAGTTTTTGCACTTTTTTAAACATTCTATCTGTCTAGGTATATTGAAGCTACCTGCAGTCGTATTTCGTATTCTGCCATAATTTGCTTCTATATTTTGTTTTTGTTGCCACATAAGTTGAGAAATATTTTTCATCTAAATACATTGTTCATAACGACATTAAAATGTTTAGAATTGTGTGAGAAATTTCTGTGTATTCTGTAAATTTGCGACCTAAAATTGGGGAGCAGTTTCTTCTTAAATTTAGACTTTAGCGTCAAATCTGTTAATGTGTCAATAAGTTGCCACTTTCATTGGCAAGCCTTTTGATTTATCCCGTCATGGTCGAAGAACGTGACTTTTACGGAATTTAAGATTTTATTTTATTAATAAAATATTTATTTTTACTCGCCTTTAAGGTTTTCATCTTTTATAAAAATTAAAATTCTACTAAAATTTTGGCCCCTCTGATTTAGCAAATAGTGGAACCCCCTGTCAAAGTTCCAAAAAAAACGTAGGGTTCCGCAGAACCTAAGTTGAAGATCTCTGTTTTAAATGGTTACACCATTAATAGACGTATAAGCTCCATTATATTGAATAAAGAAATAAAAAGTTGCATTTTTTTATTAATATAAAAAAAGTATTAGTTTTTTATTCAATTCATGAACTTTTCTCAAACTGAATGATTTAAAAATTAAAACAGAAATATTCAAGTTCATTATTCATTTTAAATTTCCATGCTAACTAAACCAATGAAAATTTTTCAGTGAACACAACAGGATATTCTTAAGAGAACGTTTTTTCATTCCATTACAAAATTACTCTTGTAATAAGTGATAAACAAGTCGGAATATCACGAAGCGTTTCGTGAAATGTTCACATTTTAAAGGGAAAAAAATGAAATATACCCGACAAGGACATTGAAATTCCGTTGTTTACATTGTACTTCCGACCCTCCCTTCGATGTTTATACCAGCATGTCCTCTCTTCCGTTCCTTCTACTCTACTGAGAACGGAACAGAAGAGAGAAAAAAAACCGCAGAAAAAAATGGAACGTCATAATTTCGTAATAAAGGTAATCAGATATAAGTTTCTATCTGTCAGTGTTTTCGATAACGTCATCCAACTTCATTGGTTCTCCCGAGGAAATAGTATGCAAAATGCTTTTGCAGAGATAAGAATTCTTCCTATAAAACTATGCGAGACAGATCGGTCCTTACTGGTTCATAATGGTGCGGTGATATCAGGCCACTTTTGCGCGCGCGTTTTTTGTTTTTCTTTTTTAAAAAAATTATAAAACTCGTCAAAAAAAATTTGACTGCAACTAACTTACTGAAGCTTTTACGCGAGCATATAAATATATTTTTTTGAATTTTTACAAGCGTGTTTTGTAAGATTTTTTCGAGCATTATTACTTTTTTACCATTATCATGGATTTTATTACCGAATTTCCTGATATATCTTTGGAAATCTACTTTCCAAATATATCTTTGGATATTTACATTCCTGTGGAGTCTATAGTGTAAGAATGAATATATTTTTTCAATATTACATATTAATGAGAATAATTATAACTTAAATGCAGAAAATCTGTTTAAAAAATAGAACTTTCGTGTAAAATAGAATACTATTCTCGTCACTTGTATGCGAAAATAATTTTTGATATATTGTATTGGAGCTTAATTTTTAAGTGTTCTTTTTATAAAACTTAATTTGAAATGTCATATTGCTTACATTTCCTGCAAATATTAATTCGAATGTCTTAAAGATTTTTTCTTCTTACAGAAAACTGTTTCTAATATGGAATGAAAGAGCAGATTCGTTAAATAAAATGGGATCACAAGTTGTTCCTCACACCTTTCATGATATGGATATGTTTCCCTCATCTTCTCAAGGTAGGTTAATATTTTTAAAAATTGTTCATTAGTTTTACTCCCTCATACAGAGGAACTGATGTTCGTTAAACCTCTCGAGGCTCAGTCCTCTCGAAGTGTGGGTCAACTCAGGTGTCATTCTCGTCACTTAATCGGGGTTACAAATGAAAATAGTCCATCGGTGATAGCCCTCATCTTAAACGATTATTTCAATAATTTTTTTAAATAAACAGTTGGGTATGTTAGTTTTAAGATTGGTTCGTTGAACTTAAAAGCAAGCCTATTTAAGGTTTGTGATTGTGAAAGGGACCGATAATAAATAGAGCATATTTCCCTTGCAGTTATAGAAATTGTTAAATATATTGTAATATGTAACCAGTAAAATGAATTAAGATTTAGGAATATATTAAAAATTCAAATTTGGGGGTAACATTAAATTTAAATATCTTATTTTTTATGTGGAATTAAAATTCAATGTATCATGAAAAATATATAAAAATTATCTAATATAAATGAAGAAAAAATTATACCTAATTTATTGTAATAAAAGTTTTTCATTTTTTTTTTTTTTTTTTTTTTTTTTTGAAGAAGCGAAAATCAATGGTTTACAATTCTATACACATTTGTTTTGAATAATTATTGTTGGTTATCTGAGGGCAAAATAAGAAAATAATATTTCATTGTATTGATTTCATTTCTATTATAATCAAATAGGTGTTTAAGGAAGAGAAATATTAATCCCAATTATTTGTCTATTGCAAACTTAAGGGTTACGAATTTGCTTTACACTATTAGTCTAAACTCATTTGATATCTTATAACAACCATGGAGAAAATTTTTTAAAAAATCAGAATATCTGAAGCAATTGCAAAATTTCATTTTTAAGTTTGAATAAGAACTTCGCTTAAAGTTGCATTTTAAGTGAAAAAAACCCATTTATAATTTTTAATCCAAATGAAACAATTTTCTGGAATTAGATAATATGTAAGTTGGTTATCGAAATTTTTGTGTGCCATGTACAAATTTGGTTGTAAAATCGTTCTTTATTTGAAATGTCTTGTATTTCTAAGACTAATGAAATATTATGCTTTCAAAAAGAATGCCCACTTTTTAAAATTATTTAAAGTATAACACACATGGTTTTTACAGAGAATTTCTCTAAAATTGTAATTTAATTTGGTACTTATTCCTCTGCTAAGTTTGCGCTATGGGAATCACTCCATGATATCATAACAGCAAAAGATGACAAGAAAAAAAATTTTATGGGCTTTATTTGGGGGGGGGGGGTCGGATTTTGATGGGAAAATGGTGCAATTGGCAGGATGCGAATTGTTTGCTGTGACGTTAATATGTTTGTGTACCATTAATTTTTTATATTATTTTTCCTGAAATTTAAGTTTGTAAAATAATGTAGCATTTAAATTTTACTTAAGTAATACCTATCCTGCAAATAAATATATGTCTCTACTTGAATTTTTCGTTTATGATATCAAAACGTTAATAACGATGATAAAATATGTTAGTTTCCCCTTTGAGACAGAAACTTTAATTCTGTGTTCTTAATATTTATAAAAAAATCTTAATATTTATAAAAATATCAGTCTTTAACTATGCAGAATATACTATCCTATTAACTATCCTCTCTTTTTCTCTTATCAAATTATCTTATTCATCTTATCCTCTTATTAAATCTTATGAAATATCTGTGAGGTTTCTTTTTTTTAAATACTGTAATTTTTTTTCTCTTCTTTTTTTAAGCCTTTGAAAATAGAAAAAAAAATTTTTTTTTTTTTAATAATTGTATATGCATGTCCAAATATTTTTTAAAGTATGATTTTTCTCCCCTTTAGTTCATGAAATGTTACAATGTGCAAATGAATGTTCTAAAAGACAAAATGGAGATTATATTACATTTGGAGAGTTCTGTGTTTATGCATCCGAATTGAAATCATGTTATGATAACAAGTAAGAAATCTCACTAATATACAACCTAAATTCAGATTTTCGTTTGAAAAGATTTAGTTAGCAAAAATAACTGTGTGAAAAGATGAATTTTATTTTGTATTTGTGTTAGTTTGAATAGGTTTTTTTCCTAGCTAAACAAATATTTCAAATTTTTATTCTTATTACTTGGAAATTACAAGTGGGCTTATTTTCACTTCTGAAAAACAAGGAAGTGTAGCACTATAGGAAATAATTTTATTTACATTTCACTTTTTACAATATTTTATGTGAAGAAATATTATTAATGATCAAATCAATTATTTAATAGTAATGAGTGGTTTTATTTAAATTTATTCATGAATTTTTATTTTAATTAGAATACCTCGACCCACACCTTTATCAAAACCAACTAAAGAGACTAGAAGATTGAATAGTAAAAGGAGGAGTACATTTACTCGTAAGTTGAATCTAAATTTATTACACCATTGAGGCTAGTTGTAAACATTTATATGGGAAAAGTGTGCATTATTAATAAACTTTCCATAGAAAGTATTATGTATTTGAGGAATTTGTAAAAATTATTCAAGTTTGAAAATTGGTGAATTTGTGAATAAAATAATATGAATAAATGTTTCTTTCAAAAAATGTCATACCAACCTTTACAGTAAAAGAACATTAAGAACTTTATCTGAACTAAATTGTAGAGGAAATTTAACTCTTGCCTTTTTCTTGGCAACTAATTTAGTTTAATATGGAAAGCATTTTTTTTTTTTTTTTTTGCATCTATAAAAATGAACTTAGTTATTATTTATTAATCATTTGTAATTATTTTGTGTATGTATTAATAGTTCTATAATAATATAATTCTTATTTGCCAAATATTACTTTTAGTAGACGATTTATTTTGTAATTTATTTCTTGGCCAATGTAAAATGTTTCCCGGCAATTGAATAGAATTTCAGTTAATGTGCTGTAAATAAAATGTTGGTTTGGAAGATATTTTGAAGTAATATTTGTCTCATATTTACCACTAATTCCACAAAACTGACTCGCATTCTCTACTAATAAATTTACAAAATTATCTGTCAAGTTGTGTTCTTATTCAAATCCACTAAAGACCTGCCATGTAGAAAGACTGATATATGTTAAATCTTTTGTGAGGCTCAAAGTCTTCAGGTTTGTGTGGTGTGAAGTTTGGAGAGTAAGGTGCCAGCCAAAACCTTGTCCTCGTCACTTGATCATGGTTCAAAATTAAGTTGTCTGTCACCAATAGTCATAGTGTACTTTTGATATGTTAATAAACAATCAATAAAGCTCTCGTATTGCTATGAACTGTAGCATAAAACAATTATTCAAGATATGCATGAATTACAAATGTATCTGGAACTATGCTTCATTAATTTAATAATGTAACATGGTAGTTTAAAATAGTTAATTATATTTTTAAAATTGTATCTTGTATCTATTTTTATGTGCATTTTTTCAATAAAGTATTAATTTTTTTTCTTTTATCTTGCAGGTCCTTCAAAATATCAGGGTAAGTTGTTTTGAAGTATAATACTTTTATATTCCTTAGATTCATATAATATTACTTTTCCTTGCTTGAAATGCAATGAAATATCTCATGGATGTTGTTCTTTATTTTAGTATTTCTTGGTGGTTCTTGTAATCCTACAACTTGGAGGAAAGATATTGCCATACCCACCTTCAAACGATTAGGAATCACATATTACAATCCAGTATGTCATTTTTATTATTTTAATACTTAAAATCTCAAACTTTTAGTATTATACTTATTTACTTCAACGTTAACTATTTTATTAAAGTGTATACTGCTTTTGATATTATTTAATTTATTACCTTAAATATACTTTTTAAAACAAACCATTCTTGTTATGTCTGTTTAGCTGTTATTCTAGAATTAACATAAAATTATCATTATCTGTCATAGTCTTGGAGAAGTGATCGAATGTTTGTCAATTGTACCAATTTCCAAAATACTTTCTTGTCAGCTATTCATTGTAACCAAGTGTTTTAATTTTATACATAAGATAAATCATTAAACCATTTGTAAAAACTTTATGAATTATACTTTGTACATTTATCTTGTTTCTTACAGTAACTTGTATTAAAATGTATGGAGTTTGTGCAATACTTTAAAAATATATTCAACTATAAAATTTAATTTTTAGTGTGATTTTAAATGAAAGCTACTGAATAATAGTGTTAACTACTTTTTTGTAACATTGCTATTTTTTCTTTCTAGCAAGTAGCTCAATGGGGTCCAGAACTTATTGAACTTGAAAATCAAGCTAAACAGGTAAGTTTTTTCCCATCAAATTTGATACCTTTTATTTGTGCATAAAATCTGCATAGTTATATTAACAAAAGTGACCTACCTAAATTAATATATTTATCTTTTATAGAATGCTGAAGTTATGTTTTTTGTGATCGATAATCAAACACGGTCTGTTGCTTCCATGATCGAAGCTGCTCAGATAGCAGGTAAGCATACAAATTTTGATTATTTATTTTAACCAAAATACATTAATTAAAATCTGATGCCTGTTTTTGAATTTTTAAATTTTATATAATTTTTTTTAAGTTTTGAAAACTATTTGTAATATCTTGATCTTTTTATTCAGGGACGCAAAGAAAACTCATTTTGGTTGTACATGAATTTGAAAAACCAGGCTCTGTAGTTATGGGGGAAACTATTACAGAAAAGTAAGTGTAATCAAAAGGTGTTTAAATATATTAAAATGTAAATTTATATATACATAATGTAATTTTCATGAAACGTTTCAGTTTAAATATGGGGGTGGGGGGAATAAATGTATGAATGCCTTTTAGGTTTACACCCTCAGCATATTTGTAAAAAATTAATATTTAATATTTAACAGATCCATGAGCTTGATGATTGAGAAAATTTTTATTTTTTCATTTTATATTTATTAAATTAGAATTGCCATATAAATGCCAATATATTTTTTACAAACAGTTATTATTTTTTTACACATGACATTTATTTTCAAAATCATTTCCATTTTTATCTTACTCTACAAATAAAAATGGTTTTCAAATTTTTTTAAATATTCTTTATGTAGATTTAAATGTGCAATTCTATTAGAAATAAATCAGATATTTTATTAAAAATTTTAAGTTTATTGATTTTTAAGGTTAAATTACAAAAAGCAAATTTATTTTTTTAAACCAAACAAATTTATCTTAAATCACTGTTTTAACCAAAAAAGTGTGCTGAATATAGATCTTACGTAATGTTAAATTTGTTAAGACAACAATTAATAAACTATATGCTAAAACAGTGGAGTCACTATTGTACATTTTTTTTAAATTGCTGATATAAGTGTTTGAATCTTGATTTACTATTTTTATTTACTGTTATAAAAAGTGGTGTGGGGAAGGTAGGAAGGAGGCAGACAATTAGTGCAAGAAAATCATATTTGGTTACACATATTTCATAAAAAAAAATTTAAAAAAAACTTCACTTGACATTCCATTTAAATTCTATGTTTCTGATCAATGCAAATTATATCAAATTTTATATTTCTATTGTTACTTTTTTGCAAATTATTTAATTTTAATCTTAATATATATGGAAGGAATAAATTGTAAAAAAAAATAATTTTACTTATCTTTTTTCTTTATGCTTTACATTTTGTGTGTGTATAAAAATATATACAAAAACCTACAAATTAAATCTGTTTCTTGATTTTTATTAAATTTTTTATTATTGGGGCCAAAAATATGCAAACAAGCTTGCTTTTTTTAAAAAAATTATTCTGTAACATCACACACACAAAAAAAAATTAAGCATTTGAAAGTTTTTCTCAAATAATTTTACTTTAAAGTTTTCTCTTTTTGTCTTTAAACTTTATTTTGACAATACAGTGTATTTTATAGTCCAACAACATAAAATTTTTATTTTCTTTGTGCTTTTATTAGATAAAGGATTGATTGCAATTTACATGTGGGCTCCAGAATCACTGATATGGTTTATATAACAGAATTATTTATGTTTATTTTATTATAAATGCATCAACTTTTTTGTTATGCATGGTACACTTGTACACAAAACTACATTTTTTTCTTAAAATTTTAAGATTTCTATTTCATTTTTATATTTGCATCTGTATATTAATGTAATGTTATTTTTCAAATTTTTAATATTTTTTCAATTTTTTAAAATGTTATTAAATAAAAGATGCTATTTTCAGAGAATTCAGAGATTTGCAACAAGGTCAAAGATATCTGCAAGATTTGGTTGAAAGGCAAGGCATTCCTGTTTTTGATAACATAAATCATGCAGTCCAATGTACTGCAACTATTCTTCAAAAAAATATAAAACCTCAAGATCTGACTATCCAAGATGCAGCACATCCTGTTAAAATGGCATATTTGCAAATTGGAGATAAGCTCATGTAAGAACTTGAGAACTTTGCACAAAAATTATTATAATTTTGTAAATTAACTAGTTTTTCTATGAATTTCTTAAATAAAATATTTTATTGAGAGATTTTCCTTCTTTTTTTAGAAAACTTCGGGAAGTGTTTGATGACTTAGATTCTGATAATTGTGGCTCCATCACCTTGAAAGATGTATGTGTAATATGTGTAAATTTATAGCAATTTATAAATATTTAGGACTACACAAACTTATGCATTACAATAACATTATGAATATTGTATGCTCTTGTGCTAGTATATCGAGTTTACTTTCAAAATTCAATGTTCTTGCAAATCATATTGTATGATCACTATCCATATTAATTTTTTTTTAAAATTTGTAGTTTCAAATGTCAAAGTTTTGATTATATTTAAACAAAAATTTATGCATTGATTGAAATTGCAGACAAATATGCATAAAATAAAACAGCAATTTGAATGTTGAAATTTTCATTTTTTAAAAAATTTGTTATTAAAATTACATTTTTAAGAAATTTCAGTTCTGGAATACTAACCCCTTGCCATTGGTGACAAAATTTTGCTTGCACTGGAAAATATTTCTGCAATTTGTAAAATCTTTGATTAATATCTGGTATGCTTTGGTAATAAATTATTGGCATGAGGTTATAAGCAATGTACAAAAATTTCTGCATAAAAAGGATTTCAAGTAAATTATTTGAAGATGAGTAGCTTAACATTATTTTTAACAATATGTTTGGAATACTTTTTTATATATTTTTCAAAGTTTCCATTTATAGTGGCTAACTTTCATAGATAAAAAAAAATCCCTAAGAAAATTGTTTTTAAAGATATTAACTATTAGAATGTGTCTTCAGTAATACCAATGGCATTCATGATAGTTTTATAATAGCACACTTTACTTCCAAGAACATCATTAAAATTAAAGATGAGATTAATTTGATTAGTGATTCAAAAATCTGATACTTCCTTATTTTAAAAGGTTTTCTCACTAAGTTGCTTTGAAAGGAAATTCATTTTTTAAACTTTGAGTGTATTGAAAACAACTTTTTTCATGTTTTAGATTGCTATGGCATTTAAAATACTTACGAGTACTGATTTGCATGTGGATAATTTGAAGTCAATGATAGCTCAAGAAAGAGGGGTTTGTCAAGAAGGCCTTGAAGATGGTACTTTTGATAATATCAGGGTGGATTTTAATCAGTTTTGCTGCATTATGACAGAACTTCGAAATCAGGTAAGTTTGTTTTAGATTAATGTTTTATATATTTTTATATAATGCAATTCATTGAAATATGGAATTTTCATCATTATTATTTATGGAATATCATTACAATTTGCTCCCTTTAAAAAATGGGAGCCAGCTAACATCTTTTGGTTTATTGAAAGTCCAACTTACCTTTTTCTGAACTATATTCCATTCATGTATATGTGTGTGTAATATACTCCTTTCATATTTCCTAAATTTCTGATACTCAGAATATTATTACCAAAGTAACATTTTTTATTGGTGAATTTTGTTCTTTGTTTTACTTCATATGCAATAGAATCAAATATTAAAAGCATATTTAAAAATTAAATTTGTTCAAGCCTCCAAAATTTTAACAACAATTGAGTTTTAAAGGTTTCTTTTTATATTTTTAAGTTATGTAATATTTTCAAAAATAAGTTTTATGTGATCTTTGTTAAAAATCCGTTACTAAATTTTCGTTTCTTAGTTGTTGAAAAAAAAAATTTCTGGTTTCTACAATTCTTTATCAGTTTCTAATGTGAGAAATTGTTGTTAAATATTCAGCAATAATCTAATTTACTTAATTTATTTTTCCATATTTTATCAAATATCATAATATAAATCGTTTTTAATTTTTTTTAGTCAATTATGTTATTCATTTAATAAAAAATGAATATTAAGTGCCACACAGTTAGTTGCATCAATGAAATCCATGAATTTAAAACTGAACTCTAAAAAAAAATGTTAAAAAATCATACCATTTGTATTAATTTTAGAATTAATCCATCAACAACAATATATTTTAATTTTTTTTATTTGAGTCATACATACATGAAGGATTTATTAATTATGAAAAGTATTAACGAATCTTAATATTCTATACTTGTTCTTATTCTAGTATAAATATTTTTTTTTCAAAACAGAAACAATTTTATTGCGCTAGTAAGAATAATTTTGGTTATGTGAAATTTTTTTCGATTTAAACTCTTTACAATACAGTTTCCTACTTTTCATAAATCCTTTTGAGTAATGTTAGTAAAATCAAATATTTAAAATATCCTATACATTGATAGTTTATAAATGGTTTCATTTCAGTAACTTTAGTAACTTAATTTTTTTTTTATTTATCCATATGTTCTGTGACTTTTTTAAATTTTTAAAAAACATTTGCTAAAAATTTATTTTAATTTTTTTCAGGCTGAAAGTGAAATTTCTAATTTTTCTACTTTACGGAATAAAGCATCAGATATAATCTGTTCTGTTTTTACTCCTTTGTCCAAGCTATTAGGTGAGTACTTTAGAACTAGTTTTTATTTTATTCAATTCCTACTATTAGTTCACACTATCCCTATGTATATTTATATGTATATATATCTTGTTCAAATTTTCAATTGTTAATAAAATACTTTTTATTCATCCACTCAAGTTCAAATACATTTTTTTAAACTTGCAATGGATGACACTTGATGTTAATAGTTTTCTTAAATATTAATTCATTTTTTATTTAATCAACGAATTAATAGTAACAAACAATAATAGTCCAACACCATATATAAAAAGGAAAATTGCTCATTGTGTGTCCTTGTAGCCCAATAAATAGCACGTTGGATTTCTAATTCAAAGGTCGTGGGTTCAAATCCCACGTGGGATAACCCAATTTTTAAGAATGGGATTTCTTTTTACTATACTATTTTTTGAAATAGTTAAATTTAAATAATGAATAAATAGTAACAAACAAACATAATAGTCCAACATCATATATAGAAAGGAAAATGGAAAATTACTTTTTATTTTGCCACTTACTAGCGTGATTCTGTCGTATGTATATACATTCATATTAATTGTAATTATTTAATAAAAATATTTTCTTTTTTCATTTTAAAAAGGATAGTAAATTTTTTTTTTGTTGACCTAAGTAGGAATCGATTTAAAAATTTCTTTTTTATATTACTTGTTTACTTTCATATTTTAAGCTATATGCTGATCATTGAATGCATAATTTTGCATATTGCTTCTATTTTACCATATTGCTATGTAATAATTGTTGACAAATATATTTAAAGATTATTAAAGGGCAACATACATCTTTCAAAGCTTTTTTTTCTGTGAGTTATACTGAAAATTATAAAAATGAATTTCTCAAAAATGTTTTATGTACTATCACCTATGAGGCTCAAAACTTAATTGAAACATGATTTTATAGATTGGGTTCGACCTGAAATTCGACCTGGAGTTGAGGAAAAAAAGAATGGGAATGATATTGCATATGCTACTACTTACAGAGATGTTTATTTAGGAGGTTCAAAAAAGCCTTCATTATGGAGAGAAGAAATTGCCATTCCACTTCTAAAGTAAGCTAATATTGACTTTTTGTGGGAATGTTCTATAGAATGTTATTAAAGTGTATGCAGAAATCTTTTTTTTTATTACATCAAATCATTCTTTTCTATCTATGATTACATGTGGAAAGCCAAACACTTTTCAATTAAAATGTATGTTAACCTCGGGGGTGTAGCTACTGCTGTGTCCTTGGTATGAGGCCCCAGCATGTGTAATATTTGGCACTTTCAAATAAGTTTTATAAATGCAACCATTTTTATTTATTTCCCAAAAAAGGTCCCTAAAAGAATTTTGATACAGGGTCTATTCAGTACTGGTTATTATTGAAATAATCAAATTAATTGTAATCGTTTCGTTACATCTGGCAACATCTTTAGTGTTTACCTTTTCTGATGTAATGATTGCTGTGTGCTTTCAAGGTGCTTAGAATCTACACTTAATAAATCCTACTGCAAAGTATTTCTGCAACAGGTTATGGGCCCAGGAATCCCTGAGATTTGTTAAGTGTCTTCGTGGAGAAAAGATATTTTTTTTGAAAGAAAAATTATAAGTTAAAACACCGCATGTGTTTGTTAGGCCTAAGCACGTGTACAGAGACTGAAATGGAATTCAAAGCTCATATTGAAAAGCTTGTGGGAGCTGCAAATTGGAGTAAATGGAAGCGGCAAATTGAACTCTTGTTGCGACATCACAATGTTCATGATGTTGTTTGTGGAGATCGGGAATGCCCAAGATTACTGGCCGAGGCTTCAGCTGAAGCAATTGCTGCGTAGGAGAAAGCGCAGAAGGCTTTCCTTAAAGATGACTCCCTGGCACAACTGATTCTTGTGGGCAATATGGATGACAGCAATGCTGAATTGACATCGGTTTGCAACACAGCTAAAAGTGTGTGGGAAAAGTTGCTGTCGGTATATGAGCAGAGTTCCGGGCAAAGACTCGATCGTTTGATGGAGAAGTTTTTTCGCAGTGAAAAAGAACTGGAGGATGATATTGCAAGCCATATTGCAAAGCTGCAAAGGAACTTTAGCGAATTAAACGACGAGCTAAGGCGTGTTGCTAAAACAACATTGCCGGATCTCCTGCTGATGAGCAGAATCATGTCTACATTGCCATCAGAATATTTTGAGTTTAAGAGTGTTTGGGAGTCAGTTCCCATAGAAGAGAGATCAGTCAATAAATTAACTGAAAGACTTCGCCTTATTGAAATGAGGCTACCTTCAAAGTCAACAGATTCCACAGCCCTGGTTGCTACTAGGAAGAAAGTTTTCAAGAAACCTGAAAGAAAATGTTACGTCTGTCATAAGCCAGGTCATCTTTCTAAGGACTGTTGGAAGAAAGGAAGTAAACCAAAAGTTGAAGATGATGCTTTTGTGTGTACTGTGGAAGGTGTTCCAGAAAGTGAAGTGTGGATTGCCGACAGTGGAGCCTCTGCTCACATGACTAAGCAGAAAAATTATTTTGTGGACTTCACTAAATTTGTCTCACCTAAGCCAGTATATGTGGGAAATAGTGATGCAATTGTGGCTTATGGACATGGAACTGTGAATATTGAAATTAAGGTCAATAGCAAATGGGAGAAGCATCATCTGACAGAGGTGTGGTATGTTCCTGACATTAGTAAAAATCTATTTTCCATCACTCAGACGTTAAAAAGGGGTTTCAAGTTCCAGGCATCAAAAGATGAGTGTTCCCTCTTGAGAGATGGCAGAGTGCGCTTGAAAGGAGTAAGAACTGTGAATGGCTAGTATGCATTAGAAATACGTGTTCTTTATCCAAAAGTATGTGTTGCTGCTGAAGTATGTGTTGCCTCGGCAGACCAATCCTTACAATTGTGGCATGAAAGACTGTGTCATCAAAACAAGGCTCATGTTAATGATATACTGAGAAAATATCAAATAAAAGGTGATGCAAAAGACAGCCAAATATGTGATGGATGTTGTTATGGCAAGCAGAGTCGTCGTCCCTTTGGAACAAGGAAACAAAGGGCTACTACGCCAGGAGAATTGATAAATATAGATGTATGTGGTCCAATGCAGCAACAGTCTCTAGGTGGTGCTAAGTACTACGTTTGTTTCAAAGATGATTTCACCAAATACCGTCGGGTATTTTTCGTGCAGTCCAAGAAGGAAGTTTCCAAGTGTCTTGAAACGTTTCTTAATGAAGCGAAAAATACTGGGCATATGATCAAGGAGGTGCTAAGTGATGGTGGAGGAGAGGTTATAAATTCAACAGTGAAGAGTCTTCTTGAAAAATCAGGAATCTCTTCTCGTATGTCAATGCCTTACACGCCTCAACAAAATGGAGCTGCAGAACGTGAAAACAGAACTATTGTTGAAAGTGCGAGATCTATGATTTATGCTACAAACCTTCCTTTGAAACTGTGGGCAGAAGCAGTGAATATGTCTGTTTATGTGTTGAACAGAACAGGGCCAACATCAGTTAAAGACAAAAGCCCTTATGAACTGTGGTTTTCCAAAGAAGTGATCAATATTGACCACCTGCATGTATTTGGAACCGAGTGCTTTGTCCATGTACCTCAACAAAAAAGGAGGAAATGGGACAAAAAGAGTGTTAAAGGAGTTTTTGTTGGCTACAGTGGTGAAAAAGATGGTTATAGAATATGGATAAAAGATCAGAACAAGGTTATCCTGAGTCGAGATGTGATATTCCAAAATAAAAAACTTAGCTGTGTTCCTGGTGTATCTTCTACTGATATTCAAAACTCAGATATGGAAATAGTGAAAAAGCCGCTTCAAACACCAGAAGCAGATGTGGAAAAAGAAATGGAGGAGATATCGTGTAATGCTGAAGATACAGAAGAAACCTTAGTTCAGCAGAGTAGCAGAAATTTGCGTGACAGGTCCATATTAAAGATGCCAGCCAAATTTGACAGCTTTGTTCTATTGGCAGAACACATAGAACCTGAGACCTACAAAGAAGCAATGGCTTCTGAAGATAGCGACAAATGGCTTGCTGCTATGAAGGAAGAGTTGGAATCTCTATCCAATAATAACACCTGGATACTTGTAAATTTACCCTCTGACAGAAAAGCCATAGGTAATAGATGGGTATTCAAGGTGAAACAAAATGCTGATGGAACTGTACAGCGTTTTAAAGCTCGACTTGTTGCTAAAGGATACAGCCAAAAATTTGGAGTTGATTTTAGTGAAACTTTCAGTCCTGTAGTTCGGTGGGATACCATCAGAACTGTCCTGAGCATTGCTGCTGCTCGAAAACTGAAGCTAGGTCAGTTTGATGTAAAAACTGCTTTTCTGTATGGAGACCTCTCCGAGGATATCTACATGACTCAACCTGAAGGATTTAGTGATAGTTCTGGTCAGGTATGTAAGTTACTAAAGTCTATATATGGTTTAAAACAAGCTCAAAGGTGTTGGAATAAATGTTTCAAAAGTTTTGCTGAACGCAGTGGATTGAAGCAATCAAACTGTGATCCATGTTTTTTTTTTTAATGATAAAAAATCAATGTATCTTATTGTGTATGTTGATGATGGAATCATTGCAGCAGATGAAGAGCAGACAGTGAAAATGTTTCTTAAGAAGCTTGAAAGTGAATTCTCTGTAGTGATAGGGGAAGCTAATTATTTTCTTGGTGTGCAAATTGAGCATCTTGAAAGTGCTAAAATTTTTATACACCAAGAGGCTTATTGTAGGAAGATCCTATCTCGCTTTGATATGATTAATTCAAATCCAGTTGGTACACCTGTCGAAAAGGGTGCTATTACTACAGATAACTCAGTATCTCTCTCTTTCGGCTGATGTACCCTACCGAGAAGCTGTGGGTAGTCTTATGTTCCTGGCTATTGTCACCAGACCTGACATAGCATATGCAGTGGGAGTGCTTTCCCAGGTTTTGGATAAACCTCAACAGATACACTGGACCATGGTGAAAAGGATACTGAGGTATCTTAATGGAACCAAAAAGTGTGGCATCATGTATCTGGGTGTTACTAGTGCTACGCTTGAGTCATACAGTGACTCAGATTATGCTGGTGATCCATTAACCAGGAGATCAACATCAGGAATGGTGTTCAAGTATAATGGAGGTGCTATTGCATGGAGAAGTCAACGACAGAATTGCATTGCTCTCTCAACAACTGAAGCTGAATTTATTGCTGCAAGTCAAGCTGCGAAAGAAGCGATTTGGTTGAACAATCTTTTAAAAGAACTGTGCTGTGTGACTTCTGTTCCAAGTCTTCAAATAGATAACCAAAGTGCCATCCGTTTAGTGAAAAATCCTGAATTTCATAATAGGACCAAACATATTGACATTCGTTACAAATTTATTAGAGAACAATATGAAAACAAGCAACTTAATGTCATAAATTGTAGTAGTGAAGTCGAGGCTGCTGATATATTGACTAAACCTCTTGCTAAAGATAGATTTTTAAAACTCAAGTTAATGCTAGGAATGTATAATTTTGGAAATTAATTAGAGCATGTGTGTATACATGTATTATACTATAATCATTGCATTTTTGTATTTAATGTGTTATTCTATTTTCTTTTAGCATGTGTATTCTAAATGACTGATTTTATTAGTGTATTAAGGTGTATGTATATGTACCTTTTTTTATATTGTTAGATTATTTTGATTTAGGGAGAGTATTGAAATAATCAAATTAATTGTAATCGTTTCGTTACATCTGGCAACATCTTTAGTGTTTACCTTTTCTGATGTAATGATTGCTGTGTGCTTTCAAGGTGCTTAGAATCTACACTTAATAAATCCTACTGCAAAGTATTTCTGCAACAGTTATGTCAGTGGTCAAGCTTCTTTCACACTTTACACAAATACTTTGATTCAAATCTGAAGTGGAATTTTTTCTATTTGATGTAATTCAAATAAAATAACTATAAGTATCAAATATATTTAAAATATTTGTTTTATTATATTGAAAAAAGTACATTCAAGTAATTTAAACACATTTTAAAATGGCAAAATATTTAATGAAACTATTTTTCCCCACTTCACGTCTTGGATAATACATAATTTGAATAGAATTTTGTGTTTGTTGATTCATCAGATATTTTTTGAACATAACTTAATCAACATCCAAATGTTATAAACAATTTTTTAATTGTTAAAATTATATGATTCTATTGTTCTAAATGTTTCAAAAGCCTGTTTGCCAATCTTTCTAATTGATGATTTTCAACAATGTAGAGAGTATGTAAGTGATTAGAAATAAACTGGTCATATGCTACTAATCCAAAGTAATAACTTTAGTACACTAAATTAGTTAACTAATCCTTAGAGTTAATTGGGTTGTGTAAGAAACTCTTGTATGAAGTATAACTTGAACAAGCTAAATAACTTAAATATCTTGTAGTTGCTGTATTCTCTTTCATTATCAAAATTTGGTAACCCTTGTTACATATAATTTATTGCTTTGAGGTGTAACTAATTTTATTGTTGTTGTTACAGGAAAAAGGGTCTTACTTATTTTATACCTCAGGATGGAGTTTGGAGTGAAAGGCTGATTCCAATGGAAGCTACTAATATGGAAAACAGCCAAGTTTTGTTATTTGTTATTAAGAATGACTCCAGATCACTAGCAGATATGATTTTAGTAAGTTTCTATCAGTGATATAGATTATAATTTTTTTTCTTAATTTCAAAACATGACATTGAATCGCCTGATTTTAAGAGAAATGCTATTTTGAATATCTTATACATTTTTAACATAACTATTTCAATGATTTAGGCAGCCCATTATGTGGGACTTGGTTGCAGAATTGTTTTGTGTATACAATACATTGAAGAAGACACAGAAATTGATGGAGAAAAGGTAATTAAAAAAAGATTTTTTTTTTATATTTGCTTAGAATTGTATGTGTAAATACTTCAAATACTTAAAGGAAGCTAAAACCAGGGTCAAAATATTTTTCATGATAAATATTTAACTAATTTTTTCAGAAAGTATAAACCATTGAGGAAGTTGACATTTCTTCCTTACATTAATATTTATACAGTTCAAAGCCTTCTCTTTGATTTTGAGACAAAATATATTTTATTAACACAGACTTTAAAGAAGTTCATTTGACTGATTTTTATATAAGAAAATAGTGTATCCAATTGCAGAATAGTAATTTTTATTTCTGAAGAAATATTAGTTTCATTTTTTATTTACAACTTTCAGTTTAAGGTAAAATTGATCCTTGAAATTGTTTACAAATTATCTGCATATTTAGCTATATTGTCCTTGTGAAGCATTTTTTTAAAAACTTTATTCAATAAAAATGTTATTCATTATATATTATCAATTTTGTTTAGACAGATTGTTTCCTTTAACATTTAATAGAAATTCAGAAAATTTGAAATTAAAATATTTCCTTTTTGTTGGTATTTATTTTATTATACACATTGGATAAATCTTTACACATTAAGGTCAAATTGTTAGTTTTGATAAATTTATTAGTGAATGTTTTTTTAAACTAAATTATACTGATTTTTTTCCAGCTATCTTCTCAAGCTGTTAAAGACTATAATAGGGGCCGAGTCTATCTCTCGGATCTAGCTACCCGAGCAAATGTGCCAGTGTTTGAACAAGTCGATGAAGCCGTACAATGTGCCGTAAATATGTGTCTCCAAAATTCCTAGTTGGGACTGCTAAATGAGGGAAACTCTTCAAAAGATCTGACTTTTTGTTCCACAGACTTCTATCATTGCAGACTTTTTTCAGTGACAGTTTCTTTGGAATCATTAACATCACCTCAGGTCCTTACGTGTATGGACGTGAACAATGCGCACACCGTTTTTAGTTGTTTTGTTCTGCACATGTTATGTGCTGATGAAGTTTTTAGTTTTGTCTTGTTTTTTTATTCATCCTCGTTGGACGTTTTTCACAATATATTAAATTATGAATAATTTTAATATATTAATTAAAAAACTTGCCGAAGTAAAAGCTGCTATATTCATAATCCATTGCTACTTATTTATTTCGAGACATGGAGAGAGAAAATTGGATGTGTATGAACGATTCAGTTCCAAATTTATCATAAGTCTTTCCTCAAGATGTTCTCTTACTGTGTAAAGCGAGCATTATGTTTTGTGGCATCTCTTGTTGAATGTTTTTCATTTGGCTTAAATCTGAACTATTCATTTTTACAATATTCTATGATATATAGTAGCATAAGTTTAAAAGATAAATCAATCACTCAATCAATTAATTATATTATCTTTGGCAATCTTCCACTGTATATTATTGTTTATTAACAGTATTAGCACTACTACATAGTTATGTCTTAAAATTGTTGTATTATTTTTTTACAGCGTGTATTTAATAAGTGTTTTGTGCTGTCTTTGTTAAGCTCATTGGTGTTTTATATTATGCTAGTAGTGGGTAGAAATTTTGGGACATTCTGCTACTTATTAAATCTTTTTACACAACAGAATATTTCCTAATCTGACGCATGAGTTTCAATGCTCAGAAAGGATATGAAATTTATTTTTCCATCATGTTTACTAAAAATAAATCTGCATATATATTTTTTTCGTCTCTGATGCTATTCAGCTGAATTAAATTTCTAAAATTTTTGCCCATTGTATGTAATGTAGACTTGGTCTGCAGTTATATAAAAATTTAACATCTTTACTGATGAAAAGAAGCTTTGTTATTTACACTAAAAAGTATATATTTTACAACATATATATATTTTTCTGAAGTATTAATTTAACATTAAATAAGCTTATTATAGTTTTGTTATACTAGCATTAAATATCATAGTATTTTTTTCCAACAGTATTTAAAGAGAAATGATAATTTCCTTGAGAGCAATTTGAAATTTATTTCTTGTACTACATATTTTCATTTATTTGAGGGACCATAAATTCAACAGTGTCATTTTGAAAAATAAGGAAGTAAATTTTTCGGAAGATTGTAAGTTTTTGTAATACATTTTTTTTTTTTAAATTATTGGTGTTGTGCATTTGTGATCGGAAATTTTGGTCAACTTTAATTGTTGAAATGATTTAAATATCTATCGAAATTTAAATACTCTCTAAAATGTAGTTCTGTTTCTGTCTGGATTAAAATTTATATTTTTTAAGTAATTATCTTAAGTATTGCTTATGTAAAAAAATTCTGAATTGTATTGATAAATATACTGGTCTTTCTGAGTAATTCTGAAAAAAAGTAAACCATCTTTTAATCTGTTATTTTGTAACTATGAAGTTGAATTAAAATCCATCTTTATTTTGTTGTTATATATTTTTTTTATTTTGTTTTAGAAGTTGCGTTATACATATATAAATTTCGTGCAAACTGAGCTGATTGAATTGATGAAAAATGGTACTATAATTGTAATTAAAATTAAATAAAAAGTAAAACATTAAAAAATTGAGGTTTACTTAACACACTACATTTATCACACAATTACTCAACACAACACTTTTTATGAATTTTAAATTTGCAAATTAAAATGTTTTCTTAAATCAAATAAATTATTCTTTTAATAAATCTATTTTTCCATGTGTGTTTTTAATACCTAGACTTATTCACAATCATCCCAATTTCTAATAAACATTTCATTTTTAAACTAAATTTGTATGCATTAATTAAATGAGTGGTTATTAATAAAAAAAGGGGCAAATTTCTTTTCATTTCCTCTCTAAATGATAATTTTTTGAAAAAACTTTTAAATTTTTACAATTAACATGAATTTTAAATGTAATTATCAAATCTTATTGATTATTAATTATTTGAACAAATAAAATTTAAATAATTATTTTTAGCCCTGGATTTTCAATACACTCAACAAAAAAAAAATATTTCAAAATGGTAAATTTAAAGAAAATTTTATGTGAAATATTATCTAGAACCTGGGACATACTCCAAACTAATCTTTTCTGTTTGTTCTGTAATTGATGTCACTGAGAATATTGATGGTTTTTAGACTTGTCTCTTTAAGGGCTGTGTCTTCACGTAATATTAGAGAATATGACCCGAAATTTGAATATTTCTTCAGCTAGAAAAGTGCTCCAAAATTAATATTTTCTAACTCTGCCATTCTACGAAGAGCAATATATTTTTTATAATATTGCTGATTTATATCACAGTTAATCCATGTTTTCTGGTATAAAATGTTTTACATTTCTCTTTTGTACCGTAAGGCTAAATGAACTTGCACTCCAGTTGTTAAAGGAAAAAATTATTTATTTATAGAATATTTTGAAATTATAATGTTGAAAAATGTTCATGAAAGGCAAGACATTTTTCTGTCAGAAAATGAGTTTCATGTTTAATTAAAACTCTTTTACATTTTCCGAACACAGCCTTAAAAAATAAGACTGGAAGTTGTGTGTATTAAAATAGTTTTTCAAATTGCATTTGTGAAGAAAGTTTCTTACAAGAAAAGGAAACTTAGAATTTGATCCTCTTCAAACCATAGATTTCTAAACGAAATATTTCTTATAAAATGGGGAGGGGGATGCATCTTTTTATAAATAAATTTGTTATTAAAGGTATTTCATATATATATATATTTGTGCATCAAATTTATTTTATATTTGCATCTTCTTTTTTTAAATAGCACACAGAATCATTGAAATTTTTATTTTGTTTTTGTGATAAGTCATTATGGTTGAAAATTTATTTTGCAATTATATGACTGATCAATCAACAAAATTAAAAAAGCAAAGTTGAAGGAATTCAAGTTTTCAATTATATTTACCTTTAAATCTGTAAATTTTATTTTATTCTCAAAATATCCATATCGCTATAAATATACATAGCAAATTTTCATGTATCCTTAAATCTGTAAGCTGTATTTCTACTCAAAAAATATATGAATCACTGTAAATATACATAACTTTTAAAGTAAATCCTCATTTATTGGTTTGACATGTGCAAGTGAAATTCTGAAATGAACATCATTAAATTTGAATTGACTACTGTTTATGGATACAAAAAAAAAGGTTATAAAAAACCTTTTTATCATTCTAGATGTAATATCTACGTTACCGTTAAATATCTAGAAGTAGTTAAGCTTGGAGCAGTGGTCTTCAGACTGTGTTCCACGTAAGCTTGGGGTTTCATGAGTCACAATAAAAAATCTAAAATTTTAAATGTGTGTGCAAAATAAATTGATGTTCTCTAAGAAATTTGTATTACCATGTTACTAAAGCTCATCCCACTCATTAACACAGACAAGTTTATTTACACATATATAACTTTATTTTGTAATACTTTTTTAACTTTTATTGTAATATGGTTAAAAAATAGTGAAACATATTTTTCTGTATACCAGATTGGGAATGTTCTATTGTCAGCTATCCCGGGTTCCACAGAATAATTTTACACTCAATATATATATATAGTGCAGTGTTTTGTACAATTAAATAGTTTTCTAATGAAGAAATGCTACTTTTTTTTACACTTGAGGGGGGGGGGAACACTTATAATGATGAAGAGGGTGCAGCTTATCGTTATATCTACCGATTTGACGTTAAAATCTAAATTAACAGCTCTTAAACCTTAGGTTGCGAATTCATACAAAATACACGAGATTTTCACACATATATAAACATTTTAATACCATTCTAAACAATGAATTTAAGTGAACAACATTTCTCTCAACTTGAGGGGCTACAAAAACAAAATATAAAAACGAATTAAATGCAAAATATGAAATGCGGTTGCAGATAATTTCAATAGGTCTAAGCTTAGACAGTTAATGTAAAAAATACAAGCATCTGTCCCAATTACTAAATGTGACACTCTTGGATCACTAATATTGTGTGAGCAAATTACATTAATATTATGTTAAGAAACTAATAAAAAATTACAGTATTTTTAAAATGGTCTTTCCATAAAGTGCCATAACATGATCTACTTTAAATATTTAAAGAAATATTCTAGGGGGAAGGGTAATGGGATGTCCCCAAAACACCTTATTGTTCTAAGGGCTCTCCGTGAATCGAAAAATTAGATGTCTAGGCGACTGGTATAGAGCAATGGCTTATTTATTCTATAGCATTTCATCGCCAAATAATTATTCTAGAATCTTGTGAACTCTTTAAGGACACTCCTCCCCTTATGTGGGAGTGGGGTTACATTCTAAAAAACTATAGACGAAAGCGCCGAGGGATGAAAAATGTGTTGGTCTGTGTGGAGAAGGATTTGAAGTCCTAACCCCCTTGTGTACGTTACTGTCTACTCTCTTAACTTGATTGAAGAGTGTTTTCTCATTGCTTGTAAATGATCTTTTTGGCCACAAACCATTTCGATAGACAAATTCCAAACTTCTGAAAGAGGAAAAAACCCACGACCTTCTGATTCGTAAGCATGGTCAGAAAGATCCCTTTGGTCTAGTAACATACCACTAGACACAAAATGAGAAAGATTACTTCAGTCCGGGACTGTTTCTACACGGTCCATTGCCAAAAGCCCTCGTGTAGCTCAACAGTGCGACGTTAACATTCACTCACTCCGGGACTGTTTCTGGCACTTGCAGGTTGTGATAGACCCCTGCGAGTCGCGATATAGACCACTTTGGGAATCACTGGTCTATGGGATAGTTGGAAATCCAAATTCCACTCTTGTGTATGTCTCTGACTGAAATTGAAGCAAAGTTACAGCTTCATAGTTGAAAATAACCTTTCCAAATATTTTATTTTACATTTGATTAGTTGAAGCATCCGCAGATATAACTTTCGAAATGCTTTCTATCAAGATTTGCTGTTGGAAAAAGAAAATTGGATTTAAAAAAGAATATCAGTTTAAGAGATTGTCAATATCATTGAAAGCTTAAAAGGAATTAATCGAGTGACGCAGTTGAAATTTTAAATTTTCCAAAAACTACAGCGTGAATTTTTGTTTGGAAATACTACAAAATATTCAACTCCTTACCATGTGCTTAAGCTAAGTGGCATTTTCAATACAAACATTTATAAAATCGAAATCATTTGTAAAAATTTTGACGAAGCTCTTTGTCATATGTTTTCGCTCTCAATACATTGGCGTGGGTATATAGTTTTGTCTTTAATGATTGGTAGGAATACTTTGTGAGTTAGCCGGTACAAATCTCACCAACCACTATGTTTTGGCGATCAGGGGCGGCTCTAGGGCCGGACAAACCGGACCCATGTCCGGGGCGGCATTTGGACCAAATTTTAAAAATACTTTAACTTCTCTCTCTCTCTCTCTCTCTTCCAAATTTTCCATAACAAAAATAAAGTACACTATCTAGGGAAAAATATTCAGAACGAGATAATTTCTCTTTTATATGAGAATATTAAATTATACATTGTTTATAAAATTAAACAAGCTAAATATTATTCGATAGTTTTTGATTGCGCCCCTGATTCCAGCAAGATCGAACAAATGACATGTATGGTAAGGTATACATGTATTGAGAAATCTAATCCTAACGAAGTTATCGTTAAAACTAATGCGAGTTCTTTTGGTTTTCTTCCTGTTGAAAGATTGAATGGAAGAGAACTTTCAAATTTAATAGTTGAGAAAAAATAAAAAATTCGGGCTAAATTTGCTAGATATGCGGGGGCAGGCCTACAATAATGGAGTGAATATGAAAGGCGAGAAATCAGGGGCTCAATTTAAAATAAGAACGTTAAATCCGCGAACAATCTATGAGCCCTGTAGTAACCACTCTTTAAATTTGGTCGCTAATGACATGGTAAAAGCATCCTTAGAAGCCTACTTTTTTAATATAGATCAAAAAAAAATTTTCATCATTAAAATGTGTAAAGGGCATAAAACTTTAAAGCCACTTAGTGTAAATAGCTGGGAAAGCTGAATAGAGGCTATTAAACCCTTAAGTTATCAATTGGGAGGTTTTTATGATGCTTAGATTTTATAATAATGCTAAAAATTGACAACTCTATAAGAGATAAGGCCTCTGGATTATTAAAATCTACTTAACAATTTAAGTTTCTATGGCCCTCATTATTTGGTATAAAATCTTTAATTGCATTAAAATCCAATAAGCAAGCTATTGCAAACAAAATATTACGGTCTACCATCTACTATGGAACTCTCAAGAAATTGTAAAGATTTTTTTAAAGGTGTGACTTTTGATAAAATGCACTGTGATGCAAAAGAACTGGTCGTCGAGACTGATATCTCTGCTAACTTTGAGGTGACGCAACCACGTCACAGGGTTCGACGGAAAAATGTAAATTTTAATTATGAAGCACAAGATGATCCGATGGAATATCCTAAATTAAAATTCAAGATAGAGTTTTATTTTTTTCATTGGACGAAGCAATTAATGCTTTGGAATGCAGATTTAATTTAATGAGTACTGACAGTAATTGTTTTCATTTTTGTACAATATATATGATTTAAGAGATACCCTTAATTAATTAAAAACTGTAAAAATTTAGAAATGATGTTGACCGACGGAGAATCATTGGATGTAAACGCGCTTGATTGAGCAGATGAGATAATGTCAGAGTTTCAGCTTTAGCAGGGGGGAAAAAAGCCCAGTTTGAAGTTTTAAAATTTATTTCTGTTTTAGAATTTGCTCCAAATCTTGCTATTGCATTTATTTTACTTTCTTTGCAAAAAAAGTTTGGAAAGTGTAGATATTAGTTTCTCAAAATTAAAATTAATAAAAAATTTCTTACAGTTCACAAATTCTAAAGATAGATTAAATGACTTTGCTACATTGGCTATCGAACATGAAATAGCTGAACAAATTGATATATATATATATATATATATATTTACTGTTAGCTCCCTTTTTCTTCGCAAGGAATATTCAAGTTTTATAGGTGTGTATTTATGAACAATTTTTATCTTATTTAATAATAGTTTTTTCTTACTTTGGGGAGAGGGGCAGCATTTTTCATTTCTGTCCGGGGCGGCAAAATTTCTAGAGCCGGCCCTGTGGCGATGATACACGAATTATACTCAAATAAAAGTTATTTACTGTTAGTTATAGTAACATTTTTCATCACCCTGATTATTATTATAAGGCGGCATCTTTGCAACATACGACATGTAATCTTTTCAAATGGTCTCGTCAGAAATCGAAGAAACTCTTCATCTGACATTCTGAGCTTATTTTTATAGCCCGATAGTCATAAAACTAAAAAGCTGATGACTACTCTAAAAAGTTGATTTTCAAGTAAAACTTTACCTTTTTTTTCTTTTTTGTACAAAAAGAAAACCTTACCGAGAGAGGAGACTAGACTATATTTTCCAAGAGAACGGTTGTATCGCTTGTGTCTTATCCCCTGTCCAAAAATATGCTGCACCCACTGTTTATTAACGTCGCAGTACAAAGAGACTCGAGGTATATTGACAACTCAATATTGTTCTTGTAATTTTGAACCACTGCCAAGTGGAGAGGAATAGGGACATCTGAAGACTTCTTGAGGCACTGGACCCGTGCACAAATGTAGGCTGTCCTTATACTCTTATCAGTAGACAGTACATAACATGCGTTGTCAAAACTCTTGTAAACAATAACCCGAAACACAAATGTGCCTGATTTACAATCGCACAAACCGGCTGGACCGACTACCGCCCTTTGATTAAATGAGTAAAGAGGGTGTACGGTAATAGGACTAGGCCTTTACGTGGACGACGATCACATGTTGTCAACCGTTCGAAATTCCCCGGTTTTTTTTTGAAGGAAACAACTGGAAATAACATTTGACCGTTTAAGTTATTCGAATTCGTGATATTATTATGGCTGAGTTGAGAACGGGAAGAGACCCCATTGTGGCCTAGGCCCAGTTGGCCCATGCTTTAAAACGTCCCTGATGAGGACAATGCTTGACATTTCCTAACTACCACGCCAATGGGAGGACTTTGAGCTTCGACAGATTTTAACGTGCATCAATATCTACACGTAGCACTTTAGATAGCACTAGATTCCGAACTCGACAATGAGTTCATGACCATAACCAATAGGCTACCGCGGCCTCGCTTCTAATAGAACCTGTTTATCCATTGACGCTCCCCAGAGGCCCGGAAGGGCCCAAATAAGCTGAACTTAACCGGATCCAAGAGCCCCTCCTTGGATCCAACAGTGCCCAGGGGGCCCGTAGATCTTCTGCGCCCAGAGCTCGAAATGAGCTTAAACCGGCACTGAGTGGAACGAAATTTGTTGTATGAGAGAATCGTGATTCTACCAAAGAAAGTCGTGTAAAAGGCTGATACTAAACTGAACTGTTCTATAAAATTTTCGTAGCATAGAGAAGCTAAGGGAGTGAGATACTCGCTCAAATATCATGTTCGATATTTGACATTGGTTCAAAATTACAAGGTTTGTCACCATACATCCAGAGACTTCTTAAGAATTCTTGAGGTCCTGGACCCTGAGACTTGTGTGTCCCTGGGCACCTATACAAAAGTAGACTCTACCTTTGTTGCTTAAAAGTAAATAGAATATAGCATACATTGTAAAATACTCGTACAAATGGTTATCTGAAACAGATAAATGTGCATGACTCGCACTCTCACAAGCCTAGGCACAAATCGTCTCGATCAACTGCCGCATTTCGATTAAATGAGTAATGATAGTTTATGGTGGTAGGCCTATGCCTAGACATGGGCAATCGCCATCCCTTAATAATGCAGTCTTGCCACTGTTGCCAGTTGTAGTTTGAAATTCCCAGTCTTTCGGTGATGATGTGTGGGGATAACATTTGACCATTAAAATTATTCAAATCATGATCTTATTGAGGCTGAGCCTGAAACTAAACTAGGTCCCCACCGAGGCCGAGACCCTGGGCCCATGCCTTAAGACGTCCCTGCTTACATCCCTCTGCAGTATGAGTCCCCAGTTAAAACAAACCCCCAAAACTAAAGTATTTTTTTATTATTATTTTCCGGATCCATGTCAATATAACTTGAATAATAGATCAACTTGAAAATTTGTCAACCTTGTTTCATATTGCCTAGATTTACAATTACAAAATGCGGCACAAGGCTATCGTAACACGCCATATCAATACACTAGTTAGTCTAAACATTTTCTTGCAAAATTGGCCCACAGTTCAAGGACACTTCAAATTAAACGCTAGTCAAACAATCAAAGAGGTGAAAATATTTTTATTAATGAGTTGAGAAACAATGAGAGAAAGATTCCTAGGCAAAATATTTTACTCTCCGTCTGAAATGCAGATCACTAATTTCGCTTTATTGCCTCTTTATTTATCATTCATATATTACAAGACAATGTGCTTCTCACTAAGTAATACCGATTTCACATTCCAAAGGTGTTGTCGACAAATTAAATCATTTCCTTATCACAGTGAGAAAGGTAAAGAGAAACGTTTCAATACAATTGTTAGTATCAATTTTCAATTGAATGTTATTTTAATAAATTCCTAAATTAAATCAGAAAGGTTGAAATTCATTAAAAAATGAACGAGATAAGTGGAAAGTTAAGTTTATGGGTACTCAAATAGTTTATATTCAAATATTTGCGAGGGGAGTATGGGTGTCGTACACTACTTGAAAGATAAGTAAATAAATCTTAATTTATTTTTACTTATTGCATTTGCTTAAGGTCAATCCTAGCAGGTGTGCAGAGCGTGCACCGCAAGTGGGGTGGCCGTAGGCCGCATATAGTTCTATCAATCAAGCAAACTTTTGGGCGAATTTCTCGAAATAAAACTTATAATTAGTCGAACAAATATGATGAATTATAAATAGTTATTGAAAAATCAAAATAAGTCCCGATTTCTCAATGGCGTAGCGTTGTTTAAGAAAAATAGAATGTTAGTGCACAGTGTGTTGGTATATTGTCTTTTAATATCTACTCTTTACACTCATCCTTCATTTGATAGCAAAATTCGTGGGAGAACCAGCAATACCGAAATAGAAAAGGTTTTCTTGCTTATCAGCGACACTGGTGGTGCACTGTGGATCGAAGCTTAACAAAACGTTTTAAAAATGATTTTTGCGAAAGTTGATTTACGAAAATATCTAATAGGGTTAATATTACCTAAGACATAGGAAAGTTTAAATTCAATATGCATTGAGGGAAATTAAAAGGTTTAAACTGAATAAAAACCTTACAATTTAGAAAAACAAAATAGAGGACAGAAGTGATTTTTGTGTCTATTTATAAATTTATTACTGTTTTATTTTCCCCTCATATACAGGAAGATGAGTTTATACCGTCAACTTTAAATATTAATCAAAATATGAAAAATTCTCTAGAGGGGCGGCACATTACGTCTTTGCACGCAGACGGCCAATACCCTAGGATCAGTCCTGCATTTGCTTACATTTTAATAGAAATGTTACACCATCTAATATGGTTTTGAAACTTAATTAATTAAAGAGCATTTGGCACAGCCTTGTTGAATATGGTCCTTGTGCGAATAAGATCATAGAGCTAAATTCAATGTTAGAGATATTGGATGGGTAGGGTATCTATCTCCTGTTCAGAAATGCGGACTGCAGTCACCAAGCCATAGATTCGAATCTTGTTTCTGTTAAAGACTATTCTGGCTGTAATTGTAGTGGCCACGGTAGCCTTGTGGTTATGGTCTCGAATTCATGGCCAGCCGGTAAGTCATGGGAGCGAGCCCTTGAGCCACTGAAAATCAATTGTGAAGAGAGACTGATCCTCATTAAAACTGCCGAGTCTCGAAGTGCTCCCGTTGGTGGGGCGGGGGGTGAGAATAGGGTGCTAGTTCAAGTATCTTTCTCGTCATTTAACCATGGCTCAAAATTACGAGATCTATCATGTTGCTTTATGGTAAGACGTAAAGAAACATTCATTCACTCCTTGGCTCTAATTGTAGCAGCGGTAATCGAGAGAAGTTGACAGCGTTTCTTCTATTGACTCTGGTACCATTAAAGAACACTTCGTGTAGAGAGGCTGATACTCGTTAACCCGGCATCACTCGCGTGAAAAAAAACGACCTAAGCTTCTCGCGCAGGGTGTGTCATACCCTGCGGTGTGTCTTAGGTGTGTCATACCCAAGGGTGTTTACATTGTGTTTTTACCGTAAAATTTGTATACAAAGGTTAAAAAGGAAGAAAAATAGGAAGTACAACATGTTTATTACATTTTTTCACGCGTAAATTTAGTTTTTCTGTTCTTTTTATAAGGACATTCAGTGCATTGTTTATACACTCCTTTAATCGTGTCGTGAGTGAGTGCGATGTTTTCACTGGATCTTATTTTTTAAAAAAAATCTGTATCTTTTTCAAACTAAACATAAAGGAGTTAACTTCTTTATTCTTTAAATTTAAAAATTTTGGAATTTCTTTTTTATTTTCTCTTATTTTGTCCCAGCAATAGTTTTTTTTCTTCAAAAATTCATCTGAAAGTGGATAAGATGTGTACCAATTATCTCCTTTAAAATTACATTCTTCTCAAATGTTTTTGTGTCCATACATATAAAATATCTATTTTCAACAGCGTCTCCCTTTTCTAAATTTGGATCGATTTTAGTGGAGGAATCATACCTGCTGTTATACTCTTCATTTGCTTTTTCCTCATCATAACCGCGAAGAGAGTTTCTTCATCCGAAAATACTGTTGTACTATATCTATTAAATACTGTATTTATTAAATTACTTAAATATCACATTTCTTCATCATAACTACAATAATACGCCTTAGAATCAGGAAGATTTAAAACGTGTTCAGGCATTCCGAACTGTAACGGGGATTCACGCGCAGGGTATGGCATACCCGAAGAGGGGATATCCAGAAATATATATTTAGAATTCGCCTACAAGCTACGGTCCCTCAAAGGATATGACCTTAAAATCAGCTACACGAGAAACTAACCATTTTCCAAAAAAGGTTTAGCAGGAGCGTTGAAAAAAGTTAGACGGGGGGTATGACACACCCTGCGCGAGGGGTGCCGGGTTAAATCCATCGTGGCTCAAAGTCCTCACAATGCCGCGGTGTGAAAGTTTGGAGAGTGGGGTATCAGCTCAGATGTCGTCCACCGAAGTTCAGAATTATGTGTATGTCATCAGTAACCTTCGTGTTGTTTTTGTGCTCGACATTAGACAAAAAATCATCAAAATCTGGCTCTAATAAGGTTACACATCTAATATAATTCGGTCACAATACTTTCGTGGCACAAGGTGGAAGTTTGAATTGTTACTCTTTTACTGATTATTTTCAAAATTATTACAGGACCTGACTCCAGTCCAGACCAGTAGTACTTAAGAAATATTTTTTAAAAAAAAAACTTGAAGCTTTAAAAACGTGTAAAGAAGTCAAAGCTTAGTTAGGAGTCGTCTTTGTCACTTGACTATAGCTGAAAACCAGAGATATTTATCCGCAAATAATCCACTGCGACTTTATTTACACTCACGTACAAATTCATATATATTTTTTAAAATTCTCTTTTCAAACTCTCTAAGCGAAACTTCTAAAAAAAAACTATTAAAAAAGAATTAAAACGATCATTTTATGCAAAGGAAAACATCATTCAATTAGGTTTGAAACGAATTCTAAATCGAATGAGAAATGTTTTTAAAAAAATTAACAGTCACATTTGTTATCGAAGATTACGTAACCGATTAACTATTCTATGATGTACGTTAATGCGTTGCTCAAATTCGTTTTACATCAAGATAAAGATTGAGGCGACACAAAATTCAGTTAAGCCTCATCAAGGAAATAATAATGGGGGAGACTTTTTTTTTAAAGTGAAGTAATGATAAGATTGTCCAAAAGGGGAACTGTAATCGATCGCTTTGAGAGGGTTGAGAAAAAAAAAGGTGTGTTCCCTTCTCTCTAGAACTATGTTAGAAGCGGTTCGCTGCTTTCTGTCATTCCCTAATGAGGTTTAAAATTGGTTATTTAGGACTATTTTCACATACTTAAGAGTTACGGTTTCGTTATTGCAAAGTGTCATTTTTTTTTATTTATCGCATGTGTATCTATTTATTTTTTTGCACCATTTCACGCGATTTACCTTTTGCTAGCATTTGTTGCATTTTTTTAAGTGCAAGTGGTTACAAATAAGGCATGAGAAAGCGTACTGATGAGTTCTTGAATAGGATATTGAAATATTCACACAAAAAATGAGGCCATGCAATATTATAACAGAGAGATAGTTATAGTAGTTGTAAAGTAATGGGTTAAGAACCTTATTTTGTGAAAGGCTCTGCTATATAGCAGAACTAACAGTTGAAGGCCATATTTTTCCATCTGAATTTTAACAGCTGGTCGGGGAATGAGTCGAGTTTTCATATTTTTGCTAATGCACATTTGGAAGGGGTGTTTTCTCCTGTTCCTTTAGTTACGTTTATGGAACTGGTTTTTGAAAAAGATAAAAAAAAAAAAAATGTAAAAGCATTTTTTCCCTTTCCCTCTTTGAATTGACTACTTTATAGAATTTTAAAAACTAGATCCCCCCCTTTTCATAAGAAACTGTGTGTTCTTTTCGTTTTTAACTACAGGAGAACGTCGTTTATCCGAATCCATTGGGACCGGACACCATTCAAATACGCGATTGTTCGGATAACCGAATGCGATCCATGCAGTATAGGATACTGGACACTATACGAATATTGAAAATCATCACATGTGGGAAACGTGCTTGAAGGAAAAGAAAAATAGGTGCAAAATGTCACAATTTTACCTTTATTGTGGAAAATAATCACTTATTTTTCGCTGTACCATTGTATTCCTTCGTTTTTTCGCTGCAAGGTCTCTGGTTCTCTTGAGCAGCAGTAGTGGAGTATGACAGCACTCTGATTGTTGCTTGTACCACTCAAAAGCTGTCTCTAAAGCAGGAAACGCGTCAGCCTTTGATGGACCCTTGCTACTTTCATTGTTGTTGTCCTTGTCCTCGTTGTTTCATGGTCGACAGGGTCGGATTCTTCTTGCACAGAAGTCACAATCTCGTCATCATTTAGCATTTGAAGTCCACAGTCTTCTGCATCGCATGCCATCCAGGTTTCTACATCAACAAAACTCAACGAGAGAGCACATATACACCCCCTCACTTGGAAACAAACTGACCTAATATTCCGCGCAGATGTTTACCAAATCACACAACTGAAATTCTCCAAATATCCCTCACCTTGGGGTTTCCCGTCACTTTTGGCTTCACGCGAAACAACTGTTTAGCATTGTACTGTTAGAAAACGTATCCGGACTTTGGTCCGGATATTTGACTCTCCGGATAATAAACGTTCGGATAAACGACGTTCTACTGTATTACTTATTTCATTGTTGTCTTAAAAGAAGGAATACCGTGTTTAGAGAAAACCATGAACTTATTTAGCATGTCTAAGTGTGTTCGAATATTTTTGAAGTAAAAGCATCAAAGACTTAAAGGCAATTATCATATTCTGCATTGAATAATTCTATTCAATTACTGATTTATACTTTAAACAATAATTATTTAGCAAGGGTTTATAACTTTATGGCATGCTTCCATGTTTTATTTCCACCGAATAATGGGACCCTTAAATCGAATTTGAATTTAATTGACGTCTCTCTGTGAAGCAACAGGAGGGTTGTTGGCTACAGTCCTCGTAAATTTGAGCCTTGGTAAAGAGATGAAGACGACACCGGGGTTGTTATCCCCTCTCCGAGCTTCTATTCTAAGCTAACGGAAAGACTTTGAGCCTCGACAAATGTTCGCGAAAATTAAAAATACTTTTAATCCGTACTCAACTTTGAGTCTTTTTTCTATGCCTCTATTAAATTTCTTTGAATTATACACATTAATTAAGTGTTGGATGGTAGAGTTTGAGCTAAGCAAAATAACGAAATGCTATCTTAAAAACAAATTGAAAAATAACATTCTTACCTATTTGAATACGACCTTTTTAAAATCATGTACCCGACAGTGACTTTGTTTGTTTTTACTTTGTTTTGATTCAATTGACATTTAGCTAGAATCACGCATTGGGTTTCTGGAGTACGATCTAGTCAATCTGATTCAAAATCAATGGACTAAATTCATGTGACGTCACGATCACGTGAAAACTATGTCACGTGACCACGTACTGTTGTTTACTACACTAGCTACGATTATTCGTTCTTTAGTTTTACATTATAATTTTTAAATGTCTTATTTTGCTCAAGTGGTTGATCGATCATTTAAAGAAACGGTTATTGTAGGAAATGAAATCATTTTTAAAATCTGACAAAAAATCTGAGTGTTTTGAACTCGTACTTGTTATTTGTCTATCTCGTACATAAATTAGCTATGTGTTACTGTAACTAAGTTGTTTATTTGGATTTAATAGTTTAAATTTTCATTGCTAAAATTATTTCTGCTTGGTTATGTATATCATGTTCTTATAGTTACATAATTAAAATTGATTTCAAGGACAATTTTGTTTTAAAAAATAGTTTATGTATCTTAGAAGCTTTTCATTAATTTTTCTGTTCAAGATAGTGTTGAAAGTTTTTGTAGATACTCTCAATTGGTATGTTTTATAAAAGTTAGTAATGGATTCTGGTTTGAGATTTCTGGTTATATTTTTAAAAATCTTGTGTTTTTTCCAAGTTCAGCGAGAAAAATAATTATTACAAATCAACAAGGAAACAGATTTTCAAATCCATACTAACCTTTTTCGCAGTAACCTATGAAACATAAATCACTTAAAATGACTAAAAAATTTTAAACATTGGGCATATTATGAGTTTGAAAAGATTTAAATTCTTAATTTTTTTTTAAACAGTGAAATAATAGCTGGTCAAACTGACTTTTTGCTGTTATTGTCTCCAAAAAACATTTTAAAAAAGGGTACTTTTAGCTTTAAAACAAAGTGACTTAAGCCAATTTAAAAAAAAACACACACACCTCAATTACTGAAATTATTTGTTATGTCTGGTTGTACATTTTTCTTGTTGAAAAATTCTTATTTTTGAATACTATGGCCAAAATATATTCAATTAATTTATGACCTGAAAAGTTATGGAATGTCCAACACAATAATCTTGGGATTCGCTGTTTTTATATATATATAAATATTATTCATCATTGAAATTGTACAGAAATATTTGTTTGGTTTGATAAATTTTGAATTTAATTGTGAATGGAAATTTTATGCGACTATTCATTTATATATATATGTATTGTATTTTTTCCATCTAATTTGCAATTCATTGTGCTGTAAAAATGAAATTCATTTTCACCAATGGATAAATATTATTAATCAAACACTTTCATATTAACTCACTTTAATATGAGATGAACAACGGCTTAAAGTAAACTTTTTACGTTTAAATTGTATTTTGGAACCATCTATTGTTTATACATAAATCATTATTTCTATTATTTTTATAAATTATATGTAATTCAATAAGAAAAATTTATTTAAAATTAAGGATAATTAAATTGAATTTCTGAAAATTATTTCACTTTTTCTGATGGTACATCCTTAATATTGTACAATATAAAAGAAGTAGATCAACATGTTATAGGCACTTCATATAAAAAAAAGTATTTATTAAAAATTTTAATGTAAATTTTTAATATAGTACATATTTGCATTAATAATAACTTGTGATCCAAGTGTCGCATACCCATACACATGTTTTTTATTGCGTGATGTTATTTTATAAAAGTTTTAATTTTTTTGTTTGATGCTTAATATAGCAACTGCTGAAGGTAACTTTTAATATGCTGAAAGAGCTCTCAACACTTGCTACAGTAATGCAACTTAAGAAAAAAGTATTAAAACAATTAATACATGTAGAAATAACTCATTATATTTATTTTGCATGTATTGCAATATATCTGTGTGTTATTAAATCTCTTACATTCAAAATCTAATTCTGTTGCTAACTGATTTCATCTACATTTTGTTGTAAACTTAACAAATGTCTTGTAACTTTTTTCTAATTCATGTTTTTCGCAGGTTTTTAAATCAGAATTAATATTTGGTATATTTATATAAATCTATTCACGTAAAACTGTATCAATATTGCAGTGTTATAGAAGTAACATGTAAATTTCTCTACTGGGTTTTTTATAATTTGCTAAGTTATGCACAATTCTATTTTAGAGGTTTTTTAAAATTTGTTTACAATTGATAAATTAACACAGGGTCATATTTACTTATTCTATTGAACTAAAAAAATTCCATTTATAGCTGTTCATATTATTTCATAGTTTCCACAAAGTGGGAGATTATAAATGCTAAGAATTGAATACAAGTCTTTAAAATATCAATTTGAGTCCTTACATTTACTTATTTATAAAAACTTGCCATGTCCAATTTTTATTTTATTAGAATCATTTAGATATCTTTATATGTATAAAGTATTTACATGTAATACATTGTAAAAATAAAATTCATTTTCATCAAACTGATCACCAATGAAATAAAATATTAATTTGAATTTAAGTGTAGGTAGGCAAACTTGACGTAAATGTAATATATTTTATAGACAATTGTTATTTTTCATCTCTAAATGCTGAAAAAAAATGAGAAAATTCATGCATAACATTTTTGATATATATAAATTCCCACCCGTGTGAAGAACGAGTATACCAGTTAATAGCATTCTAGTACAAAGGGAAAAAAAATTAAGAACTTTCTATAGTATTGATAAAGCAAACCACAAAATTACAGCATCATTTCAAATATCTTATACTGTAAGCACACTAATATAAAATATGCAATTCATGAAGTTGTAAAAAAATTTCATCAGAGGATTAAATATATATGAAATACTTCCCTATCAACTCTAATATTTTATGTACAAAATTATTTTAAAAAGCTTAACACATCTATACATCATTCTTAGATACATCTATAAAATCCACAAATCATTAAGAAATATGCATAACTACGTGGACGAGCAGAAAAAAAGGTTACAAGTCGAATAAAAAATATTATTTACAATAGACAGAAAATACAAAAAGGGAATAAGAGGCATATTCACCTATCACATTTTATCATAATCACCAAGTCTATTTAGGCATTTATCATAGAGAATGCAGAACCTACTTGTTTAATCTGTCTAGGTAGAAATCAGGTCCTTGTCCATTGAGCCAGTCTCAGTACAATATCGCAGCACATCAGAAAATGATATACTGCGTGCTACCATATCTCAATCCAGCTCGACGAGATTTAAAGCTGAGTTACCCGTTGATCAATCTAAGTAGTTCTTCAATTCGTGCCGTGGTGATTTCTGTCCTTGCAACATGTTGTCTGCTCATTGCAGATGCGGACACATTTCATTCATATCATGACTCGCACTTCCAAACAATAACAATTTCCAAAAAATCTTGCCATTTCAATCTGCATCGTCCTGCACCATCTGGTACTTTCACTATCTACCCGCAAACCAGGTAAACAATGCAATATACCAAGTAGCACGATCTGTCTCCACTTTTGCAGAAACCATCTTTGTTTTCTGTTGAACATAAACCGTTGCAAATACCTGCTTACAAAATGTTGGAGTGCCTCCAGCAGGACAATGCATGTTGCACTTATAACCTTAAGTTTAAAAAAAAGTATTAAATATTAAAAAGAAATAAATTCTAAAATTAGATTGTAAATTTCTATGAGTTTTCGGTATTTACATATTAGTCTACTGGATAATAAATGTGAAAGATTTGTGCCAAAGTTAATTTCAGCTTAATTTATGTTCAATTATTTTATCTAAAGACCATAATTTAAATAAATAAATTATATGAATAAAAATTTTAAATACGTGAAAATTAACAGTTTTTTTTATATAAAAACACATCATAAAGTGCTTGATTTAAAAATACTATGCCTTATAAGAAAAATTAGTAACAATTTGGGAGAATCTTAAATGTAAACACAACATTTCTCCATATTGAATTTAAGTTTTAAATGAAAAAATTTACATTTCTTTATCAAAATGGTTTGGCATTTCTTGTCTTTACTTTTAATGTGTTGGAATCAAATTAGGATTTACTCATAAATAGCAATAACTATGTAATGACTAAAGCATAATAATGAATATTCATTAAAATAGAAAACAATGCAATTGATATTCAATGCTACTCTAAAATATAAGAATCAAATTATAAACTTATCATTGATAATATAGCTATTCAAAAAATTTAAATTTGTCCATTCACATTTCTTTTACAGATGTTTAAAAAGCTGCTAAATTTGAATAGTTGCCATTACTTTTAATCTTTTAGAATCAACTTATAATTCAATGATAAATAACAATATTAATGTTATTAAAACCTATTTTGTTTTTTATAACAATGAGTTAAACTAAAGCATAAATGAGTAAATAGCAATGCATTCATAATAGTTTCAGAAAGTATCTAAATTAGAACACAAAATAATTTATAACTTACCTCAGAAGTTGTTCTGATCTGAACAAATGACTTGTACTTTACTCTCTTCATTTATGCTTTTACAACGCTTTTGATAAAAAAAATTAATACTAACTGAGCAATCAGGCTCGGTAAGCGACATGTTACTCACAAATTTGTCATCGAATATAAAAAAAAGAACTACAAAATTAATTGAGAACTAAAATAACTGAGAGCTATATCTAAGTGAATCAAGAACTATAAACAAATACACCAGCTAACACTAGTCGAAGCAGACGAATACCTAATTAGATAAATAAATTACAAAAAAAAACAAAAATTATGTAAAAAAGTTGTTAAGATTATTTCCTAACAAATATATACACTAGAATAATGCAAGAAATACAATGATATCACATATTTTAATTAGATAAAATTAAAGCAAAGAATGTCAACAATTTGCTTATACGGTTCTACCACGGTAATGGAAAACACGTGCAATTGTTGCCCAATTTGTCACGTGATTCCCCGCTTGGCGTCTGCCTGGTGTGAATTTCGTCCATTGCTG